>LGRX02003756.1:0-40423 GCA_001247695.2 Cymbomonas tetramitiformis
AAGTGTCATAGGGTGGGGTGTGTGTCATCGGTCATTTTGCTTAAGTGTCATAGGGTGGGGTGGGTGTCATCGGTCATTTTTCTTAAGTGTCATTGGGTGTCATTTTTCTTAAGTTTTCTTAAGTTTTCTTAAGTTTTCTTAAGTTTTCTTAAGTTTTCTTAAGTTTTACTTATATCACCGACGTATAACTCCATCGGCCAATAGCTAACTGCAACGCTACAATTTATACGTATGGAGGCTTGTGGGGGCTTGTGGGGGTTTATACGCAAAAAGTTAAGAAAAGATAAGAAAACTTAAGAAAACTTAAGCAAACTTAAGAAAACTTAAGAGAATACTTGTAGAAGTGTTGGCGGAAGGTGGTTGCGCAGTCACTCTCCTGTTACTCTGGGCTATGAAGGGAATGGTTCCGTCTCCTTCCTCAGGAAGTCCCGCAGTGGTAAGATTGGAGATCGCCTGATCGCGTCACCATCACAGGCTGTTCTCCTGGGAAAGCATCTGGAGACAAGTCTCCGAAGGGCACGGCCTGTGCGGGGTTGGTGGATGAGGTGTTCCTGACCCCCGCCCAGTTGAAGAAGTACCTGGTGTACGCGGAGACGCAGAAGCTGCGCGGCAACGATGACCCGGAGATACAACCCGCCTGGCTCATGATGGCCGAGAAGTCTCATGGGGATACGACTTCTGCCTTTGCAGCCACGGCTATCGACCCTGAAGAAGCCGAACCCCCTGCAGATACTGAAGACGCAGAAGTGAGCCCCGAGTGGACCCTCAAATTTCAGGACTTCTGGGGTGAAGAGTACAAGAAGGAGATGACGACTGCTCTACCGAACATTGATGGTCTCAGACATGATCCCCAAGATGAGGCCAACATCAATCTGGACCCTGAGCTGAGCAAGAAGGGGCCGCCCTGCCAGCGCATCTACAAGAAGTCAGCAGAGGAACTCCGCCAACTTCGAGAGCGCGTCGAGACCTTGATGTCCAAGGGCTACATCCGACCCTCATCCAGCCCCTATGCAGCTCCCTGCCTGATGGTCCCCAAACCAGGGAACCCCAAGGAGTTGCGACTGGTGATCGATTACCGGCTTCTCAACCGCCAGACAGTGAAGGACAAGTACCCCCTCCCAGACATCCAGATGATGTCCGACGAGATGCAGGGTGCGAAGTTCTTCTCCTCATTCGACGCGGTGGATGGCTTCTGGCAAGTTCCGATGGCTCCAGGAGACGTCGAGAAGACCGCCTTCACCACTCAGATGGGGTCATATGAGTGGTTGGTCATGCCACAAGGACTGCAGAACTCGCCATCTCAGTACCAGCGACGGATGCAGCGGGCTCTGGGTCATCTCCCCTTCGTCCGGATCTTCATTGATGGCGTGGTCGTTTTCAGCAACACCGCCGCAGAGCACTATGAACACGTCAAGCAGTTGCTCCTGACGTGCAGGGAGAAGGGCGTCTTCCTCAAAAGGTCCAAGTGCCAACTGTTGAAGAAATCCTTGCGATTCCTTGGTCACTGCATTTCCGCGGACGGCTGTAGACCCCAACATGACAAGGTGGCTGCGGTGAGAGACTGGCCAGAGCTGCAGACAGCTACCCACGTCAGGCAATTGTTGGGCCTGGCAGGGTATTACCGCAGATTCATTCACTGCTTCTCCGAGATCGCTCAGCCCCTCACCCGGCTGACCAAATCGGACGTACCCTGGGAGTGGGGTCCCATGCAGCAGTGGGCCTTCGAGGAACTGAAGAAAGCCCTCACTTCAGCACCAGTCTTCGCCTTACCCAACATTAAGGGTGCCGCGGACGACACAGCACCTTTTTGTGGTGCAGACAGACGCCAGCGGCATCGCTCTTGGGGGAGTGCTGATGCAAGACAACGGAGACGGTCTCGGCCTACGCGTGATAGCATACGAGAGCCGCCAGTTCTCAGCCGCTGAGCAGAACTACCACACTGGCGAGCGAGAATTGGGCGCCCTGCACCACTGTACCACCGTCACCTGGCGGCATTACCTCATCTTCACCAACTTCCGCATCCAGGGCGATCACCGTCCCCTCGAATGGCTGATGGAACCTGGAAGAGAGCTCAGCCGCAGGCAGGCGCGCTGGTACATGGATCTGGTGGAGGTGGGAGTCCCGCGCATGGAGTACATCAAGGGGGCACTGCTGCTGGTACCAGACGCCCTGTCCAGAAGACCTGACTTCAAGGACAAGGACGTTAGAGAAGGGTTGAAGGAAGCAGGAGTGATCGACCCCACCTCTGACCTGCCGAAGGACCCTCTGGCATCGCTGGAGTCTGAATGCTTCACCAGTTCACCACCCGCGGCTCATCCCCAATGGGCCCAGACGGTTGATTCTTGGCTTTCAGCAGTGGAAACCCTCTCTGTGGCGGAGCAGGCCATAGACCTGGGGGAGACCATCGCTCTCGTTAATCCGAAGCTCTATGAAGGGGCGAAGGGAGATGGCCTCGACTTCGACATGCCTGACTGGCCTGAAGCCAAAAGCGCGAAGCCGGCAGAAACTCCACGCGAACCCCCTGACCGAGCTCCACCTCAGATAAGGATAACGAGGAGCATGGCACGAGCTGGGAAAGCTTCTGCGACCCCAGCGCCTCCACAGTCAGTGTCGCCGAAGATGCGAGCGCCTACATCACGAGCTGATACACCGGCGGCGCCCACTGACAAGCCGCCAGTGAGCTCGCCACACCCTCAGAAGACGCCCCAGCAGTCAGTTTCACCCTCGATCCTTCCCCCACAGAAGCGACAAGCTCGCCCTCCAGAGGACTCGCAGAATTGGCGTGTTCGCGCAGAGTACTCCTCAAAGTACGTCGAGAAGTTTGGACCCTTCGACGTGGACGCCTGTTGTGACCTTGGCGGCCGTAACAGACAGACGGATCGATTTTGGACAAACTGCCTTTCTGAGAAATGGAGGGGTCTTCGGGTTTTGTGCAATCCCCCGTATAACTCCAAACACATCACTGTGGAGGCAATTCTGAACAAGTACATCGCGGAATGGAAGGTGGACCCGGAGAACACCTCTGCGTTCTTTGTCCTGCCAGACCACCAGTCCAAGCTCCCCGCGTGGCGCAAGCTATTCAGGAAGGCTAATATGCAGATCGTAGAGGTTGTCCCTACTCACGACGACAAGGGCGAGCCTAATCAGTTCTTCGAGAACCCAGATGGAAAGGCTTTCGACCTCCGCTGGCCTGTATTGATAGTGCACGCCCCTCCTGCCAAACCTCAGCCAGCACGCGTGAGACATCCGAGAACGACTCCCGCTGTGATAAGGACGGGTGAAGCGGCAGACTTCAGAGACACAATCTCCCAGCAGTCAGACTCGAAGTTCCTGCGTGCACTGAAAGCAGAGTACACCCGAGAGGGGTCACTCCGTTCACTGCGAGAGAAAGTAAAAGCAGCGCCACATCAATGCCTACAGGACTTCAGGCTGGTGGGTGAGGTAGTTTGGAGAACCGCAGCAGGAAGGTACCAGTTGGTGCTGGGGGAGGATTCTCCACTTCGGGAGGCAGTGATTCGTCATGCCCATGAGTCATTGTCCTCAGGTCACACTGGAAGAGACAAAACTCTGGAAAGAGTGCTGCGTCGTTTCTATTGGTGTGGTGCTGCAGAGGACGTAGGCACCTGGGTAGCGTCCTGCGCAGTGTGCCAATCAGTAAGACCGCGGGGAGCTTACCCAGATGGGCTGCTGAATCCTCACAGCATCCCGAACAGACCATGGCAAGATGTCGCAGTGGACTTCGTCACCGGCTTGCCAGTGTCAGAGAGAGGTAACGATGCCTTCGTGGCCTTCACGTGTAAGCTGACAAAGATGGTCCACGTCGTACCAATGAACTTCGGGGACAGCTCTGCGGCTGTAGTGGCCAGGATCTACTTTGACTCGGTGTGGCGCTTACATGGCGCACCTATGAAAATCGTCTCTGACCGCGATCCGCGGTTTCAGGATGCCTTCTGGCAAGAACTCATGAGGCTAATGGGTGTAAAAGTGGCTCGCACTACGCCGTACAACCCTAGGTCTGACGGTCAGGCGGAACACAGCAACAGAGTTATTGAGGACATGCTCAGGTCCTTCGTAGACGCCAATGTGGAGGACTGGGACTTGTACACCACTAACGTGGAGTTTGCGATCAATGACTCCAGAAGTGAGTCTACTGGCTTCACACCATTTGAGCTGGTGTTTGGGTTCTCGCCGCTGTCACAGTTGGACCTTTTCCTAGAGGCCGCACAGTCCACCGCCGGGCGACGAACAGGGGGAGTAGGTACCGCACACGAAGTGGCCGCGAAATTTTCGTCGCAGCTGCGGGACGCTAGACAGCGGTTGGAGCTGGCTCAACAGCGACAGCGCGAGCAGTTTGATCGCAGGCACGGACAGCGAGAGTATGCTGTTGGAGATCTGGTCTGGATAGAAGCGAAACACCTTACAGAGAAGGTGATGGATCGCTCCATCTGTAGGAAGTTGACCAAACGCTGGCATGGACCGGTTCCTGTGACCAAACGCTTCTTCAGTGATATGCAGATGACCATGCCAGAGGCCGACAGGGGAGCCCCAGTAGCCTACCGCCTACGCCTCCCTCCTCACTGGCGGATACATGACGTGTTCGCTCAACACCGCCTCAAGCCATACACCAGCGGTCAAGACGCTTTCGCCGCACGCGATCGCCTGGCAGTACCTGAAGAGGTGGTAGTAGACGGTCAGAAGGAAGCACATGTTGAGCGCATCCTTGCACGCCGAGTACGGTCTGTTCGAGGAAAAGAGGTGGAAGAATGGAAAGTTCGCTGGACTGGCTACTCCAAAGCTCATGACCAATGGAGGACGCGTGACAAACTCGAACGCGGAGGTCCACTTCAACAGCTTCGTGAATTTGAACAAGCGAGACTGCGCATGGAAGCACAAGTTCGCGACGAAGCCACTCGGCGACGTGAGCAACGTGGCCATCACTCTGCTCAAGCTGGGATGACACTGGCTCACCTCATCACTAATCCCTGCGATGAGCTGGACCAGCTCGAACAGATGGAACAGGATACCCCTCTGCCGTGGGAACGTCAAGAACGCACAGAGGATGGGTCGTTGGCACTGGTGACAGAGCTACTGGCGATCCAGACGGAAGTAACCCGCATGCCCAGAATTCTTGTACTTTTCAGTGGTACCGGATCGGTGGAAAGGGAATTCCTAAATTGCTTCCCCTCCGCTTCCGTGGTGACCCTCGACTCCGAACACATCTGGCATCCCACACACGTGCAAGACATCCTACAGTGGGACTACAAACAATACCCGCCGGGATTCTTTGATGTCGTTTGGGCCAGTCCTCCCTGCAGACAGTACAGTCAAGCGCGCACCACTGGAGGACCCCCTGACCTTCCCCAGGCTGACAAAATCGTGCGACGAGCATTGCAGATCATTGACTACTTGGAGCCAAGACATTGGTTCATGGAGAACCCCAGAGGTCGCTTCCCCAACGCGCTGCGGCTTCGCCCCATGATGCGTCAACTTCCTCCCCCGCTGGTGTGTACCTACTGCATGTACGGCACGCAGTACATGAAGCCCACCTGCATATGGACGAACTCAGCACCACCCACGCCCCTGCTACGCTGTACTGCTTCGACACCGTGTGCGTGCAGATGGGCAACCGGTGCTCATCCAGAGACTGCTCAGCTGGGACCTCATCCGCAGCAGACTGGAGCGGGCCAATCCGCGAGCGTATATCCCGTGCCAGCGCCCCTGCTGCGACAACTTTTCCGACATTTACGCCTCCGCAAGACTGAAGACCCGCTTTAGATTCCAAGCGGCACCCTCCTTCGTGAAAGTGGTGCCCTGGTAGCGGCAGGCAAGTTGTGCTCGAAGAGGAACCAGAGAACCTAAGAACTGGAAACAGAAAGGAACCAGAAAACCTAAGAACTTGAGTGCGTGATGAGGGCCGCCCGCGCCATTGGCCCCGACCGAATCTCCAAGGGCTTCTTGGTGACCTCCCCAAGCTTATCGATCAACTCACCACCCAGCGCCTCCAGCCGATTCATTAACCCTGTCTTTGCCTCCACGTCCACAATCATGCGAAAGTCGTCCGGGGTGGTCTGGACCTCCACCCCCTTATCTGAGAAGCTCATGAAGTTGCGCACAACGTTCTTCGTGAGATATCCCTTGTGGAACTCCTCGTTCAAGGCCTCATGCTTCACAGGATCTCCTAAATGTGCAACAAAAAACCCAAAATGCTCCAGCTGCATTGCCCAGTCCTCTGGGTAATGCAGGCCTGGATGCGTAGGTCCTGCAGCAACCTCCCGTTCCCAGGCACATCCTGTTGCCCACCTGCTGCCTCCCCTGCTGCCTCCTTCTCCCCTCCTCCTCCTTCGGCCCCTCCTGCCGCCACGGCTGCCTCCCTGCCTCCTCCTGCTCCTCCCCTGCTGCCTTCCTGAGGAGTGGTGCCACCACATCGACCTCCATTGCTACCTCCACTATTTGGTTGCCGCCGCGGCTTGCCTCCCACAGCTCAACCCACTGCTCCACTCCCCTGCCGCCTCCTGTGCTGGTGCCGCCGCGGCTGCCACCCCTGGTTTCTCCCTACAGTTTGCATCCCTGCATTGCTGCACACCTCCCCACCTTTGCCCCTCTGCGCTGGTGCCACCACAGCTGCCCCCTCTGGTTCAGCTTCCTGGCGGTCCCTCTGCATTCGCGCCCTCCACAGCTGCCTCTACTGGCCCCGGTGCCACCACAGCTACCCCACTGGCCCCTCCCCTGCTCCCTCCCGTGCCGCATTCTGTGCTGGTGGGGCCGCCTCCACCACCTCAGCTGCCGCCCCTGCTGCCTCACGTGCTGGTGCCTCCTGCATCGCTTCCTCCCATGGCTCCTCCCCTGGTTCCCCACACACGTTTACATACACGATTAGAAAACGCATTACCAGACTTCCAAAACGTTACAGCGATTATTCATACGCACGACTCTAGCTCATACGATCCAATAGTATTTAAGGAAGGTGCGCACCGACAGGGGAACCCTTGTGGCTTGTGTCGTATTCTTTGGGGGCGTGCAAGCCAGCTGCCTCCACATTCCCGAAAACGGCAGGTGGATTGAGGTAAACGCCCGCAGCCCCAGCGCAGTTCTTCCGCTGGCACCAGGATGTGTCATCCATCTCGTTGCCCAAGCCCACCGCGCACATGCTGTGGAACCCACGTTTGCAAATTTTGCAATTGTGGCCCACCTTCCCCATCCCGCAATACAGGCAGTGCTGACGGGTGATATCCCCGCAGCGTTTGCACTCGCCTTGGTACTGCTTCGCTTCCGTCGCGCAACCGGTGTGAAAGTGCCCTTGACAAAGGGTGCACTTTGTCGGTTGCACTGGGAGCATCGGGCTCTTGGAGCTGTGCGGGCAGTCCGGCACCACGCACAGCAGGGGAGGTGGAAACAGGTTTCTTTTTTTCGACGGTGGTTGATCACCACCGCCAGCTACGTTTGCAAGGCAACTGCTCCCACGGGATACTCGCTTCATAATTAGTCAAACCTAATCAAGCAGTTCCCAGTTGACGCTGCCGTGTTCGTCTAGCTCCTCTGCCTCAATCCAAACTTCTTTGGCGCAAGGCAAACACGCCAGGGCGTATTGATGGTCTGTGATGTCGTACAAAGGGCAGTCCGGTCCGTACCAAAGATGGACTCTTGCTTTCTTATCGCAATAGTCACACTTGAGCATACTTGCGAGTCTTGCAACATTCCCTAACACATAACTCCCTTTTGGGCTTGCATAAAAATCATGCAAAACGCTTCACCGGCCGCGAGATCGAAGCTCCCCTGTGACTGGATTAATCTCGCGGCCGGTGAACTGTTTTTTCGTAACCGACAGAATCTGGTATAAATGCGGAAAAGGCTTCACCGACCGCGAGATCGAAGCTCCCCTGTGACTGGATTAATCTCGCGGCCGGTGAACTGTTTTTTCGTAAACGACAGAATCCGGTATAAATGCGAAAAAGGCTTCACCGGCCGCGAGATCGAAGCTCCCCTGTGACCGGATTAATCTCGCGGCCGGTGAACTGTTTTTTCGTAAACGACAGAATCGGGTATAAATGCGAAAAAGGCTTCAGACACCGGCCGCGAGATCGAAGCTCCCCTGTGACTGGACTAATCTCGCGGCCGGTGAAAGGCAGGCTATTCGCTTCGCGCAAGTAGTGAAAAACAAAATTGCGCTTTGGACATAGACATAGCGAGCGGCAATGAAATAGCAGCGCTGCGAATATATCTTGCCGCTTGTGAGCGGCCTTACACATGGGGGACATGTCTACTCTTCGGGTTTTGGTGGACATGTTGCCTTGGTTGCAAGGCATTAGCAAGGGGGCCGACGATTTCCCCACGGTGTTCCCTGTAGTTGCAACAGATGTTGAGCGTGGTCTGAAACTTGCATCTGAGATTTCTGCATTCGCAGAGTACTGGTTGGATGTGGTGCGCCCTGTGGCGGCCCCTGTGGCGGCCCCTGTGGCGGCCCCTGTGGTGTCCGCTGCGGCTTCCCCAATGGCGCCCACGGTGGCTTCCCCAATGGGGCCCGCGGTGGCTTCCCCAATCGCGCCTCGTGTAGCGACGACGCCAACATCGACCGCTTTGAAACGACGCACTGCAGCAAGGCGACGACAGGTGGAATCTCGCGCGAGGAAGCGTTTAAGAGTAGACGATCCTCTCCCAGAAGAGCGGGGAACGGCTGCAACAGTTGGAACGAGTATGCCGCGGGGAAGCAGAGGTCACTGGAACAGTAAGTTAAAGGCGGTGTTCGAGCATGCGCCTGAAAGTTTCATACCAGGCGCGATTGCAAACTTCCTCAGGACGCTCGACAGCGGCACCCAAAATGCAACGCGCGGTAGCATTCGTTCCGTAGAGGATCGCGTGGGGCTGAAACTAGTTAGCAGTTTGCGTGCGGCCTTCGCATCACTGTCAAGCAGTCGCTGCAAGCAAGATCGCGACGTTCAACTGGCAGGAGCAGCGATGGCGTTTGGAGCAGCGTCAGATTCAGTCCCGGAGGTCGCCAGAGTTTTGGGCATAAGACGTAATTTGGTCACCACAGGGCAGCTAGATAGGGCACCAAAACTTGCAGGCTGGAATCGGACTTGGGCTAGCAGCAAGGCGAAGCAGCGGGCTGCTGAAGGGCTTGGTGACTGAAGCCAAGATGAAACTGAAGGATATCATGAACGCGGAAGTGGCGAAGAAAGTAAGGGAGTTCTGGCTCAGCCCTGGGATAACGCGGGTGTCCACCTGCAAAAGGGATGTTATCCAGGTCCGACATGAAAACGGGACAGTTGAGAAGGCTTCAAAGCAGTGGCTTGAAATGACACAGCTGGAGGTGTTCAGAAGGTTTCAGAAGAAGGAACCTGACGTGAAGATTGGCTTGAGGAGTTTCGAGCAGAAGAAGCCGCTACAAGTCCGCAGACTTACCCGCAGGGACACGATATCCTGCTGTTGCAGATATCATGAAGACTTCCGGCTGGCGTTGACGTCATACAACCGGGCGCACGAGACATTACATTCGAAGTGTGAGTGCGGGGATAGCACGTGTTGCCCACTCGTAGGGGGGCAGAGAGCAGTCCTATCCAACCGTAAGCCGACAGCGGCGGACCCGGAAAAGGTATGCGGGCGGTGCGAGATTGGTGCGTCCACGTCAAAGTTTGTAGCGTCGTTGCTGTGCCCGAAGCCTACCATGCCAGACGGAGAGCCCGCGGAGTTTCACGCTATGCGGTGCTTGGATCAGTCTTGCGAGGTTTGCGGCGGGTTACAAAACTTGAAACTGTGCGAGGCGGAGATAGCAAAGGCGGGGCAGGAGGTGGAGTGGAGTACATATGAAAGCAAGGTTGTGGGGTTGGACGAGGAAGGGGACAACAAGCACCGAGTACAGTTTGTGCAGAAGCACACCCCAGTTGGGGAGCTCGTGTCCAAGTTGCAAGGGTGCCTGCTCGGGCATGTACCCGGGGAGTCCAAAAACTGCTTGTGCTCGGGCAAGTTTGTGCAGAAGGCACCGGACACGGACTCGGGCTGGGCGGTGAAAGAACTGGACGGGGTGGGTGGTCGGCCTTGTCCATTTCTGAAGCCATATGCATACCATTGCTTCATGGCCCAACATTCCATGAACATGTTCAACAAGTGCAAGGAGAATTTGCCCTTGGGCCACTGCCTCCTTCTCTTCGACTTCAGCGAAAACCACGCCCTGAACATTCCACGGGCCATCCAATCCTTGCATTGGATTGTGAAGCAAGCCTCGCTACTATGCTGCGTGCTATGGCGGCATGCGGTAAAGGAGGTGGACGGGGTAGAGTCCACAGAGGAGAATCCTATCATCGTGAAGGATTATATTTACTTCATGGGCGACAACATGCCCCATAGCCACCGCTCCATCCAGCACATGCGCAAACTCATTGTGAAGGAGTATTTCCAGAAAAGAGGTATTCCTCTACCCAAGTTCATTCACGAGTGGGCCGATGGGAGTGCGGCGCAAACCAAATGCGCAACTGCGTTTGCGGATGTGGTGGAGAGCGGGCGCCCGATGGAATGGGTCCGTGGGCTTGGCATATGGTGTCAACGCAACTTCTTTGAGACTTCGCACGCACGAGGTGAGCAAGATGCAATGGGAGTAGCGGTGAAGCATGAGGCGAGTTTGGCGGTCATGGCTACCACGGATAAGTGGTATGGGAAGATACTGAATGCTAGGGATTTGTATGAATTCTGTCTGGAGCGACTGCAATTTGCGAAGGACCAAGGGTCCAACCGGCGCTCGGCATTTGGGCGGCGGTTCTTCTTTTTGGTGGAGGACGGCGACGTGGACGTGTCGGGACCGGGCTTCAACACGGTGGATGGCACCTTGGCGTTGCACTCTGTGCGGGCGGGAGTTGGCTTGATGGTGGGGCTGAAGCGAGATCGGCAATGTTATTGCGATTATTGCTATGCCCAATGTGAGAAGCCGCAGCCGGATAGTGAAGGGTGCCATTACAAGAGTCATGTGGATGAATGGGTGCCTTTCACCTTGGTGGAGGCGGCGGTGGGGGGGGGAGCGGCGGACGAGGATCCGTGCGGCGGAGCATGCACACGAGGTGGCGCAAGTGGAAGTATCAAGAGGAAGCATCTTTGCACGCCCTTCGGGGGGAGATGAGCTGCACCCATATTATTTGGTAAAGGCGTTAGGCGGAGTGCATCAAGTGCTAGACGCAGACGGCATTAAGGACGACTACTACACACCGGGCGAGGGGGGAAGGGCGGGGGCGGGGGTGCATGCTACCCCTGGCGAGTTCGTTGTTGAAGGCAGATTTTTGAAATGGCGGGATGATAATACATGCACGGAGTATTTTGTAGACAATAGCATGAAATGTTTGACCTATTCACATCATATAGTGTGTGTAAACACGGACGTGATAACACGCCGGAGGAATATTCCCTAACAGATTCGCTTCTTTAGTATGTCTTTTGCATGCGGTTAGCATGTCGTTAACACATGATGTGATAACGACATGCTGACGACATGCTAACATAATGTGGGGGGAGAATGTTTTCACAAATTTCCCTATCACGCTAAAGCCAAACCAACATAAATTGAAAATTTTCAGGGGGCATCGATCCAGTGACCTCACGCGCAGAAGCACACATCATGTCCACTCGACCACGTGACCATAACGATGGGCATTCCGAGACGATGGCGCAATAAATCAATTGGCGAAAGGATAGACGATGACGCGAGTGAAGGGCTTGGCGAAAATTAAAAAAAGAAATTGAGCATGACGTCGTGACATCGGTGTAGGTGATGAAGAATTGAAGATTACGATACGATCAGCGATGGTCAAAATTGCACAGTAGAAAGACATCGGAATTCAAAATTCCGAACACGCAAACGGCTGTGTGCTATAATAGACGATATCGGCTAGTGTGCTATAGACGTCTATCGGCTAGTGCGATAGACGATAACGATATTCCTCCAAACACGCAAACGGCTAGTGCTATGTACATGCTACTGTCGCACTATACGCACCTTAACGCCGCCAAGGACTCCTCTCTAAGGGATACAGTTCGTACAACAAGTTCTTACAGTTCGTTCTTCCAGCGCAGCCCTTTAGGTACAACAAAGAAAAAATGAGTCACCCAACCAAAGATGAGCGCGAGGCATACGAAGACCTATGCGCAAGCATGGGGGAGGAGCAATCCCTTGCGGGGTTGCTCCAATATGTAACATGGCATAGGGCGAAAGACTCCGCACCCGATTGCGCCGCCGCCCCCGCCAAAGCCGCAAAACCTGCGGGGAACTTCAAACGATTGGCCTCCACGAAAAAAAGGAAGGGGAGAGAAGGAGCGGTCACGCGCGTCCGTGGGATTGTCCAACCCCACGAGCGGGCGGTGCGGACCGCAATTAGGAAAGTGATCGGTATAGACCCGCCCATTGAGGAACGCACCTCGCTTGTAGTCACGTTTTTCTTGTTTTCTTGTGGGTTATTCGTTAATTAACTTGTTGTTCTTCCTTTGCGCGCGCAGTGGCCACGAAGGATTGGAATCCGGTGGTCCTAGTGGGCGCCCAACCCGACCTCTACCCAAAATTGGTCCCCACTATCGCGAAGGAGGCGGGTTTCGATCCCGCCTCCGACCCCACAATCGTTCCATATATTCAGGACAAAGTCCGCGCAGACATAAATAACTTCCGCACCGCGTGGAAATATGGGCGATGGTTGAAGGAGGGGAAGGAATGGGTACATAAGCCGTGTCCCAACCACCCGTATTCCAAGGTCGACGGGGCGGAAGGGCTAAAAATATCGGAGCCCACTGAGAAGGCGAAAATCGCCGCCTTCAAAGCAGCAGGGATCGAGACCCTGTCTCTTCCCAAGGATTGGGAGGAAGTAAGGCAAGGGTACGCTGCTGGAAGCACGTAAGTTTCTTGCCTCTTGCAACGCTTAGGACTGTCTTAGCACTACGTTATCACCACTTTATCATACTGCGTCTGTCATAACATAGGGTTTACCTTTCGTGTTGCACGTCCGCGTTAGCACGTGCATAGTATATCATATCACGTTCATAGCATATTAACGACGTAATATCTACCTGAATATGTCAATACTTTTTTGCAGGCGATTATCTTTTAGACCATTGGGTCAAGCAACTCAGCCATACTGTGGCTGAGGAGGAGGAGGAGGAGGAGGAGGAGGCCACCAAGGAGGTGGTGGGCGGGGAGCAAGCGGTGAGTGCGGATGAGGTTGTAGCCTCTCCCTCCAAAAGATCAAGGCATGGAAAAAAAGAGAATGCTAATGACACACGGAATCACTCACATTTAAGGAAACTCGACGTTAAGGAAATAGCCAGCGTTTCGGGGGGGGGGAGGGGTACCCAACTCGATGAGAAAAGCTGGCTGGATTTTCCGACTTATGAGATGGCCTGAAATAAGGAAAATGACCGCTGGCTGCCTAGCTGGAGAGGCATTTCTTAAACTAAGAAAACTTTGCCGGGAAATTGACAAATATGGTATATTTGATGGGTTTTCATGATTTTTTGCACAAAACTTGTCTTAAAGGTTTAAGTTCCTGATAGTCTGTTTCAGATATAATATCGTCATCAAAATCTTGCTTTAATTCTTTAAGCTGCGCACGGCTCTCAGGGTCCATTTTCTCGGAAAATGAACACCTTAAGAGAACGGGCTGGCTAGGGAAGCTGTCCACGTGGATGGTTATGGAATTCGCTGGCTGGCTCACGAGATCGCGGTCCACTATCCATAGCGTTCTCTTATGACGCTGACGCTGGCGGGGGGGGGAGGGGGTACCCAACTCGATGAGAAAAGCTGACTGACCTGGATTTCTCTGTTTTCTTACAGGTGGGTGATTACTGTATATGAACATGCTAACATAAGTTATCATATCAGTGTTAGTATCCACGTAGCACGTCCATAGCATGTCTTTAGTATGCGTTTATGATGGTTGCGTTAGCATGGACATATACACATATTATGCTAAAAACATACTAATACAATGCTATGGATATCATATTGGCATACTAAACCACTTGGCTTGCCATTGTTAGCATGTCCGTAGTATGCCGTTAACATGCCGTTATGATGTCGCTAGTATGTCGTACTAAGAGCGTGCTATCGCCATGCTAACGTTGCGTTAGTGTGTCGTTAGCACATATCGGTAGTATGTCGTTAGCATGTAGTTAGCATATAAATTCCAATAATGCTAACGTTGTGTTAATATGTCGTTAGCATACATTGTTATAATTCGTTAACATGTCGTTAGCACATATTAGTACGTCGTTAGCATGCATACTAACGTTTTCCAGGACCGTAGGGGTATGACCCCTCTCCCTTGCCCCCAAGGCATTGCATATAGTGACTGCTCGAAGGTACCAAATTTTAAAAATGTAGGAATTTGTTCACCGCTTCAAGCAATTTGCATAACAAATTTAACTATGAAATTGAACTGCCACATATCGTCTTTTTCGTGGACGAATGAAAAAACGGAAAATTTCCCCAATATTTCCCAATATACACATATCCCTTTGGCATCATTGTTATAACAATTTTTCGAGGGACGGTATAAAATTTTCAGTCTGCATTTTAAAAATAAAATTTTAATTTTCTATTCTAGGATTGTCACTTTTCTATTCCAAAATAATAATATTCCGGCCTTTCATGCGTCTTTTTTACCCGGTCACTCTGGCCACCTACTTCCTTCCAAACATGTCTCAGCAACGCCAAACCAGCCTCGCAGAGGCGCTCTCCGTTCCGCGAGGCGAGCTAGCGCCACGCCTTCACCTGCTCCTGGGAATTCCGGCACTACCACGCCGGGTCCAACGCGGCCGAGGAGGATTGTATCCACCGCGGCCTCCTTGCGTTCGCGTCCGTCATCAGTGCGACTATCTTACGGGAAGGCCGAAATAAATATATGCGAAGGTGGATATATTGGGGAAAAAATCGGAGATGAAATCGAAGATTCCCCCTCTTTTGAAAAATCGGGAAAAAATTCAGTGCTTGTTAGCAGTGCAGAGGGTTGACGCCCAAATCGTAGGCTGTACACGACAACGTATGCTGTATTCAATTGAAGCCCGAGTGTATTGTAAATAAAAGTTTTGGAATAATTTTGCATATATAAATTAGGTCCTCATTCTTGCCAAAACCAGAAATGCTTGGAAGGACGGATGAAATTCAGTGCTTGTTAACAGTGCAGAGGGTTGACGCCCAAATCGTAGGCTGTACACGACAACGTATGCTGTATTCAATTGAAGCCCGAGTGTATTGTAAATAAAAATTTTGGAATAATTTTGCATATATAAATTAGGTCCTCATTCTTGCCAAAACCAGAAATGCTTGCAAGGACGGATGAAATTCAGTGCTTGTTAACAGTGCAGAGGGTTGACGCCCAAATCGTAGGCTGTACACGACAACGTATGCTGTATTCAATTGAAGCCCGAGTGTATTGTAAATAAAAGACACCTGTAATTTGGACAATAATATAATATTTTGATACGTATTTAGGGTGCACGACACAGCGTATGCTGTATGCATATTATATCAATTGAAGCTCGAGTGTATTGTATATAAATATAGGGGGTGGAGGGGGAGGGGGTGGAGGGGGGGGAGGGGGTGAAGGGGAGGGGAGGGTGGGGGAGTCCCCCGGAGGGGAGGCCAGGTTGGGGGGAGGGTGGGGGGGAGGGTGGGGGGGGGTGGGGGGAGGGTGGGGGAGGGGGGGAGGGTGGGGGGGAGGTGTGTGTGTGGGGGGTATTAGGTTGTTTCAAAGTTTTAGTTTATACTTTCGTTCACGAAGATTGGGGATTAGTTTTTCCCCACGTACGTTTACATTACCCCCTATATATATATATATATATATATATGAGCCAGCCCGGCAAGAAACAACACGTGGGAGGCAGAGGTCACTCAGCAGTATCACAGTCTAAGATGAGATAATAAATAAAGTGGGAGTTTTGTTATCGGACTCGGAGGCTAGTGTGCTGACATGGCACCTCGGATCGAAGGGTGACACAGAGACTGGGGCTCCCGTCCCCAAGGGGGTGGGGGGTGGAAGTCACTGTCTCCATGACACCACCTCACCATAAATGAAGAGGTGAGGTGACACTGCAAGCACACAAACCCTAAACCCTAAGAATACACATATTGTTACAGGCCCAAAGGGACCTTTCTCAGTCCCGCCAACTAGTTGCGGATCCCCGCTTGGGCGTTGGTCCGCACTCATATACGTTATTTAAACTTATCCGTTGACTCCAATACGCAAGCATATATCCACAAAATAATGCACATACTTATCTTAGCTTAAGAAACGACCCTAAGATATATTGAGTTTTTTGGACATAACTTTTTACATACTTAACCAATTCAAATAAAGTTTGGTGTTCTAAACAGGTCTTCCATAGACAAACACATTGATATGTTGTTTGTCGCGATCAGAGCAATATAACATCAAAACTGAAATCATTTTCTTTTGCGTATTGAAATAACCGAAAGTACTAAAATGGGCATAACTTTTGAAATACTTAGCCGTTTTCGCTGGGGGGGGGGAAAATACAATTAGATCTTGGATAGAAAAACAGATTGATATGTCATTTGTTAGCATAGGCACAATATTCCGTAAACGAGAGCAATATTTGTAATCTGGCATCGGTTTTACAGACACAATGCATTTTTGCTAACTTTTGATACACTTTACCTTTCAAGATAAAATTTGGTGTGTGAATATATCTTGTTTAGACAAACATTTTGATATGCCATTTGTTATCATAGGCGCATTATATCGAAAGTTTCAATATTTTTTCTAATCGGACATTCTTTTTGCAGACAAAATGCACGATATCTCAAAATCAAATATACCTAATGTGTGCACTATCCTATTAAGTTTCGGCGTATGCTTTTGCGATTTCAACGCATAGGTATAATATCTTTTTCAACACCTATGTATCTTCGCTTGTTATCTACGCACACTTTTGCTGAACTACCAGTACCCATACACGGGTCTAGAACGAGGTCATTTTCATTTGAATATGTGCGTACTATATATTGCATAATATCATAAGGCTTTGTTGTTGGGTGAGTTGACTTATGATTACTTTTATTGATATGTACAACCGACCGAGGAAACCGGTTTTCCGTTTTCGTTTTCGGTATGTATTCTCGGAGACTTTCCAGAGTATAACTCTGTGCGTCGACCTAGCGCTCTTATGTAAGGCTCGCCATCACTTTTTTTGTGGATTTAATGTTGTTCGTCCTTTTGCAAATATGTATATCATTTCGTGTGCTCTTAGCTCTTGATGATTAGCGTGCTAGAACAAAGTCGACATCGATTTGGTATAGCACAAGTCACGGCGGAAATACCGCGCGTTTTATTGCTTGATGTTAGTTCGTGTCCAAAGCGGGTAGTGCAGAAGAATATGTATGCCGTTTTCGGTTTTCCAATTCTTTTGAGCTCTACCCATAGTTTCTTTAAATCATTTATATTATTGTCAAACTTACAAGCGGTTTATTTGATTTTATGGCAAATCAAGTATCGCTAGATCGATAGAGCTTGCTTCAATGTTCGGAAATACATCAAAACAATCGGCTTGGAAGAGTTGGATAGTCATAACATATGAAAATGAATAAGATTTGTAACTATTTCGACACCGAAAATGTGTGTAAAATGACGGTGAATATGCTGCGACCGTGGTCAAAACAAATCATTACGGTGTGATTTACTTATCATTTCTTACATCTTCGTACATCTTCGTACATCTTCGTATTTTTCATTTTTCATAAAAAGGGAGGTTGGGCGGTGGGCGGTGCTACTTTTTGGAAAAGTTTTTCATATGACAATAAAATGAATTGATATATTTATGCGAATTGCTGGAATTGGCACTACGACTAGTTCGTACAGTCTAGTGTCATTCCCGTATGTCATCTTCGGTGGTCAGCCTGTGTCACTCATCTCGGGTATATATCGTTTGTATATCCGAGTTTAGTGATCCATTGTTTCACCGTCGGCAGCGGGTCCCCACTGCCTGAGCTGATGTTTCCAGCAGGTTATGGGCCCACCACGATTCCCCTGCGTTGTGGTGAGTGGCACAGGCTGACCAACTAGGGTGGTGAGTGTCACTAGTTGGCCCACCTCGGATGAGGTGGTGTGCTGGAATTGGCACTACGACTAGTTCGTACAGTCTAGTGTCATTCCCGTATGCCATCTTCGGTGGTCAGCCTGTGTCACTCATCTCGGGTATATATCGTTTGTATATCCGAGTTTAGTGATCCGTTGTTTCACCGTCCGTCGGCAGCGGGTCCCCACTGCCTGAGCCGATGTTTCCAGCAGGTTATGGTCCCTCTCACGTTTGCGTGAACTGTATTTTAGCGTAGATTTTCATATTTTTTTCCGCCCTACCTTTTGGTTGAGTGTCTCCACGCGTTGTGGGGCGCTCGGATTGGATTCTTCGCGTTTTACTGGACACGCTGCTTAGTTTCGGCTTTGGGCAATTAGACGAGGTGGACTCCTACAATTTGGTTGCGTTATTTCATTGTTAGATCTCGTTTTCTTTGATGGATTCGCAGCAGATTTCTTCGAGTGAGGAGCTTAGCAGCTTACAGCTCTTTTGGCGAGTACAGTATTGATGCTAGTGTAGAGCGTGTCTCAGCTCTCACGCGCTCCCAACTGTTGTCGTTATGTGCCTCTATGGCGCGAACTATTTCGCATTTTCGGAGTTCGGAATGTTCGGCAGTTTCATCGTAAGGTTCTTCGCCTATTTCTTTGCAGATTGTTGTTACAGAGACTGTCGCACAGGTCGGTGATGCCCAGGGCGTTGAGCCTGCAGCCGTGGATTCCGGGAATTTTTGACCTTTTCTTTGTGACCAGGGCGTTGGCGATGGCCGGGCAGTTTTGAGTTTTCAATATGTTTCTTCACAAGTTACCACCACTCGACCCTTCCCTAGTGTCACTAGGGCAAGAGACGCTGTCCAACAGGCCCCTCCGGTTAGGACAGCAGTTCACTACGTCCATGCCCCCCCCCCATCTGCGACCTCCTATATGGGCTCTGGGCGGCGCGATTTCGAGGAGTATTTGAGTAGTGAGGAGGAGGATGAATCGGAGTACCCAATTGGGTATTTCGACGATTCTGACGGCAGTTGTGAGGAAGAGGAGGAGTACAGTGGCCACTTGGCCGCTCCGCATTTTTCGACCGAGCGATTGGAACAGGAATTCGAGTCGGGAACAGGTTCCCAGCCAGATTGTTATGGCGGAGTTTTGGAGCCCCCACTTGGGGTTCGGAGGAATTTTTACCGCAGAGCGAGTTTAATGTTGGCACAGTTTCTTTTGGAGATGAGCCTGCAATGAACGGCGAGAATGCGTACACCGCAGAGGAGTGGGCTGCCTGGGAGGCAGGGGCCTACGATTCCGATGGAACTCGTGGTGCAGATTTTTATGACGAAGATTCTTACTATGGGAAGATGCTGGTTACGATTATGGTGGTGGCTACTATTGAATTCCCTAAACAGACAGGCGGTGTTCCTATCTCTTTTCTCCACCACTTGTTGTAGTTTTGGACAGAAGGATGTTGTTATATTTCTCACCACTAGCGGGCAGCTTTAAAGAATTAAGACGGACAATTTACGGGCAGCAGACCTATTAGTTCGCACAGAGATTAAGCTAAACCGACAGGCAAACCTTTTTTTACATTCTTCCATCACATGCAGACAGGCGAGATTTGTCAGAGCACCCACCACTAGCTGGCACAGCATTCAGTTTAGCAGACCGGAATTGGTCCTAGCAATTTCCTAGGCTTAGCAAGTATTTATTATGCTAGCATGACTTTCATTATGCCACCTGTGACTTTGCTAGCTGACTAGAGCTAACATTTCTTTACATTCTCTGTAAACTCTAGTAGCTAGGGTGGTGAGTGTCACTAGCAGGCCCACCTCGGATGAGGTGGTGTGCTGGAATTGGCACTACGACTAGTTCGTACAGTCTAGTGGCATTCCCGTATGTCATCTTCGGTGGTCAGCCTGTGTCACTCATCTCGGGTATATATCGTTTGTATATCCGAGTTTAGTGATCCGTTGTTTCACCGTCGGCAGCGGGTCCCCACTGCCTGAGCCGATGTTTGCAGCATGCATGAATTCTAAACGAATACTTTTTGAAATTACCCAACTTCCACCTCCCACCTCCCTTTTTCGAGTTTATTATTATTTTTGTTGGAAAATGATAAATCTATGATAGATATATTAATAGACTGCGCTATTTCACACACCAATTATTTTAGATATTTTTTGAATTTATTTTACATTTTTTGAAATTATTTCTCATTTTTATTGAATTTTCTTTTCATTTTTATCCAATTTATTTTTCATTTTCATTACTATTTTTGAAAAAAGGGAGGTTGGGCGGTGGCAAGAGGTCTTAGATTTTCAAAAAGTATTCATAATGAAAATAAAATATATTAGATTATTTATTTAATTTCTAAAATACTTTTTGAAATTACCCAACCTCCACCTCCCACCTCCCTTTTCTATTTTATTTTTGTTAGAAAATGATAGATAGATAGTAATTCGTTTAAGGCCGCGCCGTTCCTTATATCACGCCCATATTTAACACATAAGACATAATGCCTATTCTCCCGGGGGTGGGTTAACCCACCGTAAGAGGGGTTTACGGTGGGTTACCCAAACCTAAGCATTCCACATTTCCCGCGTACTCCGCGCGATAACAGGTGGCTAACCCCGTGAAAAATAACAACTAGACGCCCATGCGGAGCTGGCAAAATCACCAACAACCCAAGCAGGGCTTTGGAAACTCGCAAAACTCATGCCGCCGTCAACCCAAACCAGAAATCCAGAAAAAATATGTTGGTCGTTTGCTTACCGTCCCGTCAGGTGCCTGTCTGTGATCGGGATTCGTTGGGCCCTTCAAGAGTTCGCCGATAACGGTAGTGACCTCTTTGAATACCCTCTCGACGGATGCGGAGGTAGTAGGCTATGACCCAGGGAAGGCAGCGAGCAAGCTCTTCACTGTCAAATTCAAATACGATGGTGACGTGCACGACAAGGCTTTGAAGTTCGTGGAGGAATATCTGTTCGGTGACCCACCGGATAACGAACGCGACGAAGAGGAGGCACCAGCCGAGACAACCTTAGCTCTTGTTGTTCGCAGTGGCAACGGCTCTGACTCGGCCGACCCAGCAGCACCACTTGTTTGCCCTAGGCCTCGCAGGAATTACTGTACCGTTAATATGCGCTTACCCCGAGTAATGTGAGTATTTCTTCTACAATTTACATGATATTTTGCTGTATACCCAAATATGGATTAGCGCGCGGGGGGTTGGCTATCTTGACTTTGGGCATGCATGTGATAAATCGTGATGCCTCAACACATTATCAAACCTTAAAAAGTCTTAACATGCCATCAGAGATGAGGTATATAGCCTAGGTGAACCTACCAATACGTCCGGTTTTTGGTAACCCACCGTAAGCAATTGCCTCAACCCACCAGTCGACCCTATCGACTTGGCATATCATTTTCATGAAATAAATCAGTGGAGTGCATTATATTAGGGTATCTACGGTCGAAAGGACTCATAATAGTTATCCCGAAGCATAGGTTCGATGCCTCAACTCGATTTGTGCATGAGTTATAGGCCATTCAAAATTGCTCTTACGGTGGGTTAACCCACCTTAACCCCGGGATAATAGGCAATAATCAAATTCCACAGTCACCGGCGCACCGGCGGCGGCGTAGCCGCCACTATGACACATTCTGACGCAATTCTGACCTGATTCTGACATAATTCTGCCAAACCTAAACTCTAATCCCTGAATGCACACGTAAATTAGGGGGGGTCACGATTGAGGGCCTCCACGACCGATTAAAACGGCCAAAACTGATTTTCAGACCCCCTCGCGGCCCTTACATACCCCCGCCGACACCCCTGTCATAATCTAACATCTGTTAGGATTAGCCCAGGCAGCCCTGACCGGGAGTCCCGGTATAGGCCCCTGACTAGACCTTAGTCCGATCTGACTCGGGTACCGCTGCCCGTGTGTGTCACCGTTGTGTCACATGCCGTTAGGTACCGTTCGGGACTTTCGCATAGGTTATAGGTTTTGGTATCATATCTTTTATCACACTCAATATTTTGAATACAGTCAACCTATTTAGGCTCACTCCGAATATATCCGGTTGGGGTATATTCACTAATATCAGATATTCAAAGTTAGTCACAGTTAAGCCCTACAAAATAGGGATTATTCCAAAGGCTTGGACGGCACCATTCCGGGCGCCCGGAACCGTCCTGAAAATATTTGGTAAAATTCCAAGCCTTTGGAAACCGCCAGGAATTGCAAGGTGAAGCTTTGGGTTTTTCCCTAGGAGTCCTATGGGGTTCCAAGCAAGCCGATGGTCCTACGGGGTTCCAAGGGGCTGGACCGAAATTTGTTAGTCCAATGGGTCCTGGTCGATTCCAAGCCGTTGGATCTATGTCCTCGGATTACGTATGACCGAAGTCGTCGGTCCAAGGCGGTTCCAACGGTTTGGAATTCATTTTGGACAATTCCAAGCCTTTGGAACTTTCCAGTCTGAGGTCGGCAGTCTGAAATCGGAGGTTCAACGGCTTGGAACCCCATTGGACCGGTCTCCGCGCAGCACGGGCGTGGTTTCAAAAGATTCCAAGCCTTTGGAACTTGCTAGTACGAGTAATGAAGCTCGAACCCGGAGGCTCAACGGCTTGGAACCCCATTGGACCGGTCTCAGCGCAGCACGTGCGAGGGTTTCAAAAGATTCCAAGCCCTTGGACCTTGTTAGTACGAGGAATGAAGCTCAAACCCGGAGGCTCAACGGCTTGGAACCCCATAGGATCGGTCTCTGCGCAGCACGGGCGTGGGTTTCAAAAGATTCCAAGCCCTTGGACCTTGTTAGTACGAGGAATGAAGCTCGAGCCCGGAGGCTCCACGGCTTGGAACCCCATAGGACCGGTCTCTGCGCAGCACGAGCGTGGGTTTCAAAAGATTCCAAGCCCTTGGAACCCCATAGGCCCAGTCTCTGGGCAACACGGGAGCGTGTTCCGAAATTCCAAGCCCTTGGAACTTCCCGATCTGAGAGCGGAACGCTATGAGCAAGTGCTTGATATATAGACTGATAATTCTCTGGACCGATCATTCTTGCTACGTGCAGTTCAAGACCGTCCAAGCCTTTGGAACGATTATGGAAGTGATATCTTATGGGGTCCAGGCTTAGTCCAATGGTTTGGAACCGCTTCGGAACTTGCGTTTGACGGATTCCAAGGCGCATCCAAGCCTTCGGAACCCCTTTGGAACTCCAGGTAAGTTAGTATTATCTGTACAATGCGTGTTATATATTACAGTATATTTACAACTGGTAGGTTCTGACTTGGCAGCACGTGGTGCTCAACGAGACCGATACACTACCGCCTCGAGCGAGGCAATAAGTTAACTAATCTTCGTCATCAGAACTACTATCGCCGATGTCGCCGACAAAATCGACGTGGCGGTCAAGCACGACGGCAAGCACGTCTGTCCGATGTCGAATATTTAATGGAACCTTGTTACCGGCATACCGTGCAAGCCGCAAAGGCTTCCATGGAATGGGCGCCACGACCACTTGATTGTTGATGTCCTTCGCTTCGATGAATGCATATTTGGTTTCCCATGGCATATCGGTGCGCAGGTAGATGTTTTGCGTGACCGCATCGGAAAGAGCAGCTTCGAGGGGAAACCATCTACACTTCACAAGAATATATGTGTCAGTGTGCACGACAAGCTTGACGACCTTCAGAATTTCGCCATACCTGCCATCAGAAGTGAAAGAATCATGAACACCTGCAAATCGAGATCTACAAGGACGCTTTGGTCCGGGCGTCCGGAACCGTGTGGCAGCATGGTTCCGGACGCCCGGAACGTATCGGACTTTTGAATATTTAAACAGATTTAATGAAACGTAGCTTGACCATGGTCCAAACGGCCGGAACCTACACTCCACTCTTATACAGACGTCTGGAACATGTATAGTTGGCATGTCTCACCTGTCCTGGTCGTCTTCTTGCTGCTTCTGTACATTCCAGACTTTAAAGACAGACTTGAAATATCGATGACAAGTAGCCTTGTTCATGTCCCTTTCCAGCGATCTGTAATTAAAATTGCGAACTTTGACGTAAGCATACTCTGTCCACCTTCTCGGTGGTGCCAAGGCGTAACTCCTTTCCATCTCCGTAAACGGAATGACTTCCCCTGTGACGGGGCTCTTGCGCCAGGTTTCAGGTTGATGAAGTATCGGCCTCGTCAAGTTTTGACCTGGGCCTCTGCCCCTGCCGCGACGAGCCGCCAAGCGACGTCGGTTTTGTCTAATGTTCCTGCATGGTCCAAATGCGCGGAAGCATTGTTCCGGGCGCTTGGACGTTAGTTCCGGGCGAGGGGAACACCACTAAACTGCGTACGTGAATGATTAGTCAAAAAAAGCTTCGGTCAAGCAAACATGCATACCTCGTGTAATGGTCTTCAGCACGATTAAATTCTCTGACAATGTTCCCGTACCACTCCACGTTTGTAGCCAGCCAAGCTTGTATCTCCTTCTTATCATCTACGCACCGCAAAACGGAAATTTGTTAAACAATGCGTGCTTTTGACGATCCAATTCCAAACGCCCGGAACCCTACCGGAACCTGGGTCCCGGGCGCCCGGAAGGGTGTGGATGGAACGAGCCCTATTGGCTTGGGCTTTGTCTAATGAAAGGTCCAAGCAAGTTCCAACCGGTTGGACCCTGCTCAATGATACGTTTCCAAACCCCTGGACCGAAATTGGACGATATGCACTTAAGTCTGGACAGTACCTGGTGTCGAGTAGACAAGTTTGCCCTTCCTCTCGTTGCCGGTCGCCAACATCAGGGACACGGTGTTCTCGCTACGTGGTTGGCTAATGGTTGGTGGCGAACCATTCGCCTGTAGCAACTGGTATAAGCCGCGTACCAGACTTACCATGCGTTTCAACTCCACCCCTTTCATCATGCTGGCGACAGGGTGCGAGCGAGTCCTGATGATCCGTCTCAGCTCGCCGAAGAAGCTCTCTGGAGCGAACATCCAAAGATCGGGAACTGGTCCTTCGTCACGCATCTGATCCGGAATATGAACGAGCTGGTGCGTTGCAATGACGAAAAGCTCAGGCGAGAGCTCAGCTTCCATGATGTCACGGACTTCCAATACCCTTGTCTTCAAGGCGTCCATGCCAGTTTTATGATGCTGAACCGCACGCCCAAAACAGAATAAATCAGTATAGCCTGAATGGATAGGTTCCGTGCTACCGGAACATTGATCCAATGTTGGACCGGCCGCCCGGAACCGTGATTCCAATCCGAAGCATATGAACATGAGCAACAAACATGAAGCAGGTCCGAACGTCCGGACTATGGCCTCCAAACGGTTCCAAGCGCCCGGAACGTGGGGTAAGCAGTGTTTATACTCACATCGATATCAATGGTTCTGCTCACAATCTCGCGGACCACCGTCGTATATTTCCCAACGTAGGAAGCGAATTCCGGTTGTAGCACATGGCCATCACTGTTCATCCACGCGCTGACAATCGACATGAGTCCACTTGTGATAGCAAATACGCCATGATGTGCTTTCAACTTGCGTGGCGTAGTTTGCGTTCCCGCCTTGATTTGCAGAAACTTCCTCCCAATCGGCCCCGAATCTCGGGTAAACTTGAGCCCTCTTACCCATGGGATAATCTCCTTCAAGGCCTCCTTAGAAGGGGACCACGGAGAGGGTTTCACTACAAGAGATCGATCCCACACACACGCACACAACGTGGAGGTAACCCTCTACGCAATAAAGGACGAAGAAGACTACATCTTGCGCATGCTCTCCCACCATGTGGAGGGCATCAAACTTTTAAAAAAGAAAATGGGCAAGGAGGCAAAGATCAAGGGCGAGGACCTCGCCCACGACGAGTCCTCCATTGTCCCCGCCGTAAAAAACAAGCCCACTGTCTGGTTAGTCCCTACCCATTGTTTTACTATTTTCTTTTTACTTACGCGTATGTGTTGTTTTACGCAAAACACACCGTCCCAGGTTTGGACGGGCCGTTCCAAGCCCTTGGACTGACCGTTCCCGCCGTCTGTACTCCGCAGGATCCCCACAAAATATGTAAGAAACAGCACGGTGCAAACCGATAAGAACGTCGACTTCGGCAAGAAAAGGAAAGCTGCTGCTCCTGAAGGAAGCAGCAAGCAGCGAAAGAAAGAGGAGGAAGAGAAAAAGGGTGAGGAGGTCGTCGACGAAAAGGAGGGTAAAGATGATGAGGAGGATGAGGAAGATGATAACTCGGCATCGGAGGACTCGGCAGCATGACTGCTATTTTTGTCAGATTATAGAGCTTGTTAGAGCCCAGACCAAGCAATAGAGAACCTTTACGATTCTTTGTGTAAATATTTAAAACAGCAATACATATCAATAGCACCTTTGTACTGCATATACATAATAGCAAGCTCGTGGACCAATGGTTCCAAGCCCTTGATACCTGTATGTATGTATATAGAACAAAAACAGATTGGAACCATAGTTCCATGCGGATGGACCTATACCGGTCCTTACGGTTGGAACCGTAGTTCCGGGTGGCTGGAACATTTTTATAAATAACCACTATAAAAGGTCCCATTGAGTTCCAAGCCGACGTCCAAACGGTTCCTAATGCAGTCCAAACGGTTGGAACCCGTTTGGAATGTCGTCATTATATGGTCCAAGCCGCGTCCAGGCCGCCGGAACCCCTTTGGAATCATTAATCATAATATGTCCTACCGGGTTCCAAGCCGATGGTCCAAACGGGTCCTAACGCGTTCCAAGTTATGACCAAGCCGCTGGAACCCGTTTGGATTGTCGTTATTATATGGTCCAAGCCGCGTCCAGGCCGCCGGAACCCCATTGGAATCATCAATCATAACAGGTCCTACGGGGTTCCAAGCCGACGGTCCAAACGGGTCCTAATGCGTTCCAAGCTGTTGCCGAGCCGCTGGAACCCGTTTGGAATGTCGTTATTATTTGGTCCAAGCCGCGTCCAGGCCGCCGGAACCCCATTGGAATCATCAATCATAACAGGTCCTACGGGGTTCCAAGCCGACGGTCCAGACGGGTCCCACCGCATTCCAAGTTGCGGCCAAGCCGTTGGAATGCGTTTGGAACTTTGTTACTCTATGGTCCAAGCCGCGTCCAGGCCGCCGGAACCCCATTGGAATCATCAATCATAATATGTCCTACGGGGTTCCAAGCCGACGGTCCAAATGGGTCCTACGGTATTCCAAACCGACGGTCCAACGGCTTGGAAACCGATTGGAATTTGATGTAAATTCCAAGGGGGTTCCAACGGCTTGGATAGCAAATGTCCAGGTCCAAGCCCTTGGACCGCGGCTTGGACGGGGCTTGGACCTGGACATTTGCTGTCCAAGCCCTTGGAATTCCCAGTGTTTACGCCAACGCCTCTCAAACACATACCTGTCCTACCGGGTCCTATGGGGTTCCAAGCCGACGGTCCAAGCCCTTGGAATAATCCTTATTTTGTAGGGAAGGGTAGGGTGCACAGTTATTCGATCGGGTGGTCAGTGAGCTAGGGCTGAAAGTATATAATAGGTATATGCTCACGGGACCAATCACTGCGTTCGCTGTGATGATCGGAATCCGCAAAATGTTTTTGATAGGCACACATGGTTGTGCGTCACCTACATTTAGAGCTATCGAACATCCGCAATACCCGAGTCTATCGATGTGAGGCTCGATTCGCCCGGGAAGCCCACTGCAAAGTTCAAAACTTTTCGAAAAAAACAGAGCAGTCCATGGCAAGAATGAATAGCAAGCGCAAATATTAAACTGTGTGAGATTGACGAAAATATTGCTCCGGCCGCACCTTCCAAACGTTCTACGTGTTCCTCGACTGCCCATATTGATAAGCGGTTCCAAGCTCCTTCCGAGATCTCAGATCCGCTTGACCTCTTAGTGCACTACTCGATGTCTATTCTACTAACTCTAGGGCGGGTTGACAATACCTAAGAGCGATATTCGAGCACTCTAATATCCATAATAATTTGAGATATTGCATAAAACCCATGCTTGGCAATGTTTGTTGTAGTTAGTTTTGCGCGTGGAAATTTTAATTTCTGCTACTTGGATGGGTACACCGGGCTGAAATGGCGTTCAAAGTTAGGGCGGGTTGGCACAAACATTACGGCGGGTGAACCCCTAAACGGCGGTTGGAATTTTATGCAAAAAATGTTGTTTTCGAGAATGCACTCGGTGTGGTCTCTTGCGACCTCGATGTGCATGCACAGTGTCATATATTTCTTATATGTCCATCATATAAGCTTAGGAGCATCATAACACGCATCCCTATCGTAAATATATGCGGATTTATGACATATCCAAGCCAAAATTTGGTGTTTTTTGGGCAGGTAAAATTTCTTCAATCCCCCATTACAACTTGCATCTCGATTTACTTGGGTGACTACCGTCATGAAACCTTGAGAATAAGTAATATTAACACATTCCCAACCAGTAGCACACATTTATCCCGGTGAATATGTCGGTTTTTAGGGAAAACACCCCAAAAAACACCAAAAAACACTCGATTGTAAATGTTTTCCATACTTAAGGAATTTTCACTCATACTTAAGCGCAATTTAGGACGATTGCTCCATATTCTTGGTGATATATCGCATGGTTGATGCATACAACCACGAGGGTGATGCCAATGGACACGCGGCATGTCGATACACCTTCTTAGTCCCACCCATTTGGGCAGAAACGTCGGGTTTTAGCCTCGAATTTGTATGATTTTACGCAATATTCAAGCTCCCAAAGGCCAACTTTCAAGAATCAGCATAGTTGAACATGTTGGTATGTGAGATATATGGCGTATATCCACTACCCATCCCAATGATTCGTCATTCGCAACACACAAAAGGGCATGTTTGAACGCCTTGAAATGCTCCTTATGCCGACCCTTGAGCATGTGGTGCCACATGGATGCACATTCCCACGGCCGGACTTGTTCCGATATCGGAACAATTCGCCGTTTAGGGGTTAACCCCTAACTTCGTTTATTGTTGCTCCGCGTAGGCTACGTGGTGGTCCCAAGCCCTACAAAATAGGGATTATTCCAAAGGCTTGGACGGCACCATTCCGGGCGCCCGGAACCGTCCTGAAAATATTTGGTAAAATTCCCAAGCCTTTGGAAACCGCCAGGAATTGCAAGGTGAAGCTTTGGGTTTTCCCCTAGGAGTCCTATGGGGTTCCAAGCCGATGGTCCTGCGGGGTTCCAAGGGGCTGGACCGAAATTTGTTAGTCCAATGGGTCCTGGTCGATTCCAAGCCGTTGGACCTATGTCCTCGGATTACGTATGACCGAAGTCGTCGGTCCAAGGCGGTTCCAACGGTTTGGAATTCATTTTGGACAATTACAAGCCTTTGGAACTTTCCAGTCTGAGGTCGGCAGTCTGAAATCGGAGGTTCAACGGCTTGGAACCCCATTGGACCGGTCTCCGCGTAGCACGGGCGTGGTTTCAAAAGATTCCAAGCCTTTGGAACTTGCTAGTACGAGTAATGAAGCTCGAACCCGGAGGCTCAACGGCTTGGAACCCCTGTCCCGAAACGCCAAGTGAGCATGCACCTGACCAGCCGCTTAGCGTATTTGAAAAATACCAAGGCCACAGAAGGACGCTGGAAACAGAAGTTCACCAAACAATTTCCGGACGGGTACTTCGCGCGCTACGAAGGCCCCGCAAGGGGCTTCCGATTATTTGGAAGAGGCGAGTCCTTGATCACCGCTGCTGAGACCGAGGCGATCCTCAACTACCAGGAGGCTGGGTGTCCGAAGTCGGGGCCGCTCTATGATGCCGTAAAATCTATCAATGGATGGACAAAGGAGTGAGCGACTCCTCTAGAGGCGCAGCGGAGCGGTATGGCCTACAGAATACCTCACCTTTAAGAGAATCGACGATAAGAGACCACCAGCGTTTTTTGGGGGAGGGGTGGGGGGAGGTCGCGTTTTTTACGATGCCCCTGAGCCTTTTCAAATCGTTAAGAGAATGGGTCCAAATAAGAGAACGGGAGCTGGCTAGATGAGGAAATATGGTTGGGAAACCATGTTAAACCATGTATTAACCCCTAAACTGGTGTAAATATTTCGGCCCTTTTTGGGTAGTTTCGTGTTTTGTCACTTACAAGTGGCATCGGTTGCATGCACGTGCTAGCTAAATCAACCATCCCTTAGGCATCGATTGGCCCAACATTTTGATAGGTTATACGCATATTTTGACGCAATATATCCGCTAATATATCGAAATTGCCGTCATAATTTTGGGGGTTTCCAAACACAAACCTTTACAAAGCCATTGATTAAAAACGGTATGGACAGCCCACAACCCATGGGACACCTTCAGAGCATCGGCTTTGATCATAGCTTCACGTTGATATGCTGCTTGGGGTATGGATACCACGTTTACGTGTCGCTTTATACGCTTATTGTATAAAAAAACAAACAAAAAACAGAAAAAACACCATATTCTCAATGTTTTTCATACTTAAGCTCAAATTTCATCATTTTGCAGTTTTTTACCACCATAATGGATATATTTGATGCATTTACGATGAATGGTCACTTGGACGATGCCATATTCCATCCGGAATGCATTCGGGTCCACGGCAAGCGTCTAAAATGACGAATATCTACATTTCATCTCGATTTTCTGCTTTTCACACAACGCTTTCCACACTTTCGAGGCACTTTTTCATGGATGAAAATGATGCTATGTGAGATATATAACATGCATATATCTAAAAGGCAAGTACTTCACCGTCAAGGATACACATATTTGCAAGGCCTCAAACGGCGCAAGACCAGTTATGGTGATGATCGACGTTGTTGACACAAAAATACAAAAAAAAAAACATCGCACGATTTGGGGTCGAAAATGACCCCAACACCAGTTTAGGGGTTAAATATGGTATGGTCGCAAATGAGAAACAAACCTGGCTATCGCTGACCTTATTGGATCGCGCTTCGTTAAGCGCCGCTGGCGTGTTGGGGGGGGGGGGGTTCACTTTTTTCCGATGAGGCTGGCTGACCGCATATCCCTGTTCTCTTAAATATGCAGTATTACTGTAGTTGAGTGACTGGTTGATTGGGTTTGCGGGAAGCTCGTGCACGTGGCCGCTTATTTTTTCCTTGCTACGCGTTGGTAGACGTTGGAATTTTGGTCGGATCCGACACCACGTTCCTTGGCCACGCACGTTACTTAATCCACATGCACGTTTGGAGAACTTTGTGCGCCGCAGCTTTCTCTTAGGCCGGTACATACGATGGCAGTGCAGGTGCGATCTCTCAGTTCGTTTGCTGGCTGGCTTATTAAGCATAACTACCTATTTGCTAACAGACATGTACAGGTCAAACGTTTGCACAATCACCTTGGCGCGCAGAACTTGTTCAGACACTTCCAGGTGCTGGGCGAGCTCCTTGTACCCGTTGTACTGTGCGATCGCCGACCGTTTCTTGTCCGTGTCCTCGCACTTCAAGTCTGTCCAGAGGCTTTCTCCTATCTTCTCAGCGTCAGCTTTCGCCGCCGGGGTGAGGTCGAACTGACCTGGCCACTGCGGACCTGGTCGTGGTGGAGAAGCGAACATCGCCGGTCGTGATGGAGGAGAGGCTCCCGGGACTTTGGAGCCCGTTGGCGTCGTTAAAGCAGGTGACCCTCCTCCTGCGCCGAGCGCTGGCGCTCCCGGGTAAAAGCCTCCTCCGCCCAGTTGGAACATTTGGGCGAACGGGCCTGCTGCTGTTACTGCCTGTTACCGGTGACGTACCAACCGCCCCCCCCCACACCAGTTACAAGTTCCGTGTCTTTCAATCTGGACCTCAAGCCAGAGTTCCCTCCTCCACAATAAACACAAACAACTTGAACGTAACAACTAGCTCCTACCTGCACGGCTGTCTTCAGGATCTCCCTCATCGCTGCAGCCTCCGAGGCGTGGTGATTGTTAATCTCCTTCAAGGTGTCCGCGTTCTTGTCTAGCATCCTCTGTTGGGCCAGTGCATTATTTTCGAGCATCTTCGCCTGGGCCTCGTGGGCCATTTTCGCAGTCTCGGCAGTGGTCCTTTGGAAAGACTCCTGTGCCTCCTTCAAAAGCGAGTCCCGAGAAGTAAGCGCCTTCGTGTTCTCCTCCAGCAAAGCCTGTTGCGCCTTCGTGTTCTCCTCCAGCAAGACCTGCTGCCCTGACCAGAATGAACCCAATGTTGTCTGGTGCTCCTTGGCACGAGTCTCCTCCCGTTGCTTCCCCTCGGCCATCTGCATCTGCAGGGCTTCAGCGTGCTTCGTCGTAAGGAGCTCCACTGTCTTACGGCTTTCGTCTCGCTCGGCAGACAGGGCCGAAGCCAGCTGTTTTTCCCCACGCAGACGTTCATCCTCCACCTTCTTCTGCATCTCTTCTCGAAGGCTCGCCAGTGTCTCATCCGCCTTCTTCTTCTCGGCCTCCACTGCTTCCTTGGCCTTCTTCAGCTCATTAAGGTCCCGCTCGCTTTCTTCACGTTTCCGCTTGTCACCGACGCTCTGCAGCCTCCGCGTCTCGTCGTTCACCGACACCGCGAGCAAGGCACTCCTCAACTCCCCCTCTTTCACGTTCTGCGGAGGTCCGTCCATGCGTAACAAAACATCGGTCAGTGCGTACCAAGCTGTAACAAAAAAAACAGACGATTGTAACTCAAGCAAAACTCCGTACTCACCTGCTTAGCCACATGCATGGCAACTGCTTCCGGCGGAGGCTGCTTCTTCCCCCCTCGCCGTCCGACGTCGCCCATGTCTTCGTCGCTGCTGTCATCCTCTTCGGCAAGATCCATAGGTACACGCACTACCGGGGCTTTGCCCTTCCCGCCTGGGATAGGGGTCGTGGTCTTCGGGGTGGAAGGCGGCTTCCGCGAGCTTCCAGTCGGGAAATCCTCATACACGGCGGTTTGGCCCTTGTTGCCTAAGATGATCTTCCCCACTACTCGCGCAGGGGCGTTTTTATTGAATTGGCTGCCCGCCAAGCACCACTTCCTAGCCTCAAACTTCCCACCAGCCTCTTTGCCCAGCTTCTCTGCTTCCTCGATCTTCTTCCAGAACATCCCCAGGACCTTATTGAACAACCTGTAGTGCTCGTTCTCCTTCTCAATTTCAGGTCTGGTTATCGGCCCATCTTTTCTGTCTTCCACCAGGCGCGTGACGACGCCTGTCAGAGAAGCCGTCGAGCCACTCTTCTTTGTTATTCGCACGTGCGGGTAGTCGCCGGCATACTTCTCCTTTCGCTTCATCTCCAGCTTCCGCTCATACACAGCGGAAGCCTGGAACATCGTGCAAGTAACGTCGCCCGGCTTGGGGTCATTGCCGTTTATCGCCATGTAAGTGGCGTGCCACTGGCCAACCCATGTCAGGCAAACGAACCTGTGCGTGGGCACCAACAACCTCCTTATTCATATATCTTGACTATGTACTACAAACGAATGTGTTACAAATGAAGTTGGGTCAGTGACAGGTTCATGGTCAGGCAAACGAACCTGTGGACACCACGAAACTCCTTGTGCATGGTGGTGGACACCCTCATCCCTTGCACCACTTCAAACCGGAACTCCAGGTACCGCTCGCACTTGATAGAAGCCTTGAAGGCTGGGATGATCGACTTTCCCTCCAGTATGCCGCTCTTGTTCAGTATCTTGTTTACCTGCTGATCAGGAACAAACTTCTGATAACTGACAATCACCCCGCTGTTCCCCACTTCCTCGGAAAGACGCGCGTCGAGATATTTCGGGCTGGTCTTCGGGTCGGCTGATATCGTGGTTTTGAGCTTATCTATAGGACCTTTGCCTGCTGGCAGTGCAATCCTCGTAATACCCTCCACCTCCTGGAACTTTTCGATACAAAAAAATAGTGCCTCGGGAACAGTAGGCAATACTTCGCAATCGTGTCGGGGATGCAATATAAGGATGGCGTCGGCGTAAGGACAGTCCTTTGGCATCTCGTACAACATGGTCTTCACCGTCGAAACGAACACCAACTCGGGTTGCAGCCTTTTGTTCTTCAGCTTGAAGGACAGAAGAAACCCCCATCGTTGCGGCTCCGGCTCCTTTTCGCTTTTGGGCTCCCAGGTCGAAGGGTCGGTGGCGTCCGTGCAGGCTGCAGAACCTTTAAGCACTTCTTCCATCTCCGGGGTATGATCCTGGTTAAAAATAAATGGCTCGCTGATTTCACAGCCACTGTTCTGCAACATCAGGACCAGGTCAGCGTAGGTGTATGGCGCCTGCAACGTCCAATTTTCAATTACCTGCATGCGCTGGTCAGCCACCGCACCCCTCGTCTCGTGTTCTACGGTAGCAATGGGGTTGTCTTGAAGTACCATTTGTGCCAGCGCTACGGGATCCCACCCTTGATCGGTCTCCTCTTCCAACCCAGTCAAAATGATGCCCGGGAGGTCCACGACATCTGGTACCTGATTCAACAACGTAGGACCACTGGCTTCGCCAGAGGACACCGCCGTCTCCCCCAAGTCCCCCTGCTCCAAGGCTTCAGACGCTGTCTTACGGATCTCTCCCATGTAAGCAAATAGTTGCATTTTTGGAAATGTCAAAATATTACATATTCTAATAGTGCAAAAATCTAACATTTCGTTCACAAACATAAGGCAAAATCATAACTTTCCACACCTAACACGATACTTCCACCTTTCCCGTTTTCTTGCCGCACGCGTGACTCGCGTGGCTACTTTGAAGAGTCAAAAACCAGATTTTTCGAAATTCCTTCAAGGACTATTCAAATTAACCCTCATATTTGTCATTCAGAACCCCAAAAACCAATTTGGCAGACAATTTAATGCTTTCTCATTTTTTTCTCATTTACGCCCGCGTGTCTCATTTTTGCGATATGGTCGTTACCGTGCTCGGCAGGGGCTTCACAATGCGCCGATCGGGCTTTATATCCCGGTCCACCCGCCCCCTCCACCGTTGTACTGGGATGCCCCACCGTCACCGGACTATTCACCGGGCCCTACTCCAGACGAGGAGGAGGGGGAGGATCCCTCGCACGACGATCCAGACCTTTCAGATTTCTTCTGTGGCTCTACGAATGATTCTATCACGGCATCGACACCTTCAATTCACGGCACCATGACTGTGCTGCGGGCTGGCACAGCAGTGCCACCGCCAACTAGTGGCTAGAAGTTAATCATGCCGCTCCTGCACAGTGAGATTGACCGTAGCTGTATGTGCAGAGGGGTCCGATCACGGACCGATTTCAGATTTGCAACTCTTGACTGGGAACAGCCCTGCCAGAAAGGACAGGCCTTCCCTTAGAACTCAGTTTCCACCGCTATAGATGGTGTTTGTTCACAGGTTTCACCTTCGGCTGGCCGGTCACCACACTAGGTGGTGTGCTGGAATTGTCACACCGCTCACTTCTGTGACTCTTCCCGTAGTAGTGTTTATGACTGTCACCCGAACCTGAACCCTAACTGTTTATGCCCATATAACGGGTTATCTTATCAGCTTTAATACATTGTGAGAAAAACCTATCACTGAGTGAATATATCCCGAGTCTTAGGGGTATATCCAACAAAAACATTTGTGCCACACCGGAGCTCGGCACCGACATTTCTCGTCCCATTTTCTCGACAACTCCGATCCCTATCCAACATACACTTTCCAAGGACGCCTGCCTTGGCCTCGACTCCCAGGATAACACCGCCGGATAAGCCAACGTCGAACGACAAGCAGGTGCGCAACTATTGAATACATCACTTGCACGTATTTTATGCATTTGATCGGTCTACGATCTGCCTTGCTAAAACGATCCTTCTACTCACTTGCATCAATTCTCGATGGCATATGTGCAGCCTCCTCAGGTTAACAACTTCCTGACAGCGTGGCGCTCAGCGTCGCGTGGCGTCCAAGCCCTCACTCATTGCTCCTTGCTCCGGTATTAGATACCTTTTTTAGGCATCTCAATTCTTCAACTTTTTGCAAAAGGAAGCTCTTTGTGTTGAGTGCAAGAAATGTGATTGATCTAGAACATCTTGATATATGACTTGTTGTGATATCCACAAGTATGGATATCACTCTATTGTATTCGGATAATCCTATTTGTATTTCGGATATGTATTTATTGTTATCTCTTTAGACCGCCATATGCATACTTCAGCTATTCAATATATGCACACTTTCACTGCAGGCACCCTTCTGCCTACTCAAAACCAAGGATCTCCGCATGATCGACCGTATGGGGTTAGCAGCACGAGTGCTGCACCTCAAGTGTTCATTCAGCACCCACACCGTGAACTTTGAGACGTCCACTCGACTACCACAAGAGCTTGGTGCATGCGCGTGGACCTCCGGGGTATGCAGTAAACTTATCACACGCGTTAACAGAGCAAAGTGCAGGCATACAGTATGACCGCTAAAAGTAGAAAAGTTTTTGACAGGCTTAGGCGTAGACCACACGCATAACCACAACAAGCACGCCAAGTATCAAGTCCAGGTGGGAACACCGATAGAGTTGATATGCAAGCAGAGTGGTTTGGAAGCCTTAGAGCTAGAAATAGAGCACGCCGTGGAGGCAGGAGAGGTGGACGGGAACGGAGTGGCACTTCCGAGTTGTGCTGGAGATGCTGGGTGGACTACCAGAGGTTCAGGGAGGACATACACACTGAGAAGGAATCGTGGTAGAATGTGGTAAACTGGTGTTAAAATGTGGTAAACTGGTGGTAAACGGCGGTAAGCCCCTATGTGGGGTGGTAATCAGGTGGTAAACGTTAAAATATTTATAAAAAAAATAACTGACGGTAAATCATTGGTAATTTGCGGTAACATAGGTTGAAGCATGGTAAAAGCCTGGTAATTTCAGAACGGAGCGTGGTAAACGAGGATCTGGAATGGTAAATGGTCGTGGCCTAATGGTAAATGGATATAAAACTTCGCAATGTAGTATAAATATAGAGACGGAGCTGGTAAACCGTGGTAAACGAGGATCCTGAATGGTAGATGTGCAATTCTCTGGTCTGTGGCCAAGGTAGAATTGACAGGAGTGGAGCGACTGGCGAATGGCGGCCAGGTATGAACGCAGGCAGGGGTATACATCATCGTTCAGTAGATAGGTGGGATGCGTCACATACAGATCGTATCATACCTGTCTCGGCTAAACCAGTAGGGAGCCGAAAGGTAGCCGATTTTAGTGGCCACGCGCACCATAGCTGGTAAGAGATAGAGGTAACGTAGCCAAGAAACCAAGTTAGGTTCTTGAAGTTGAAGTTTTCAAAAAACAGTTAAACTGTAACAGTTTATTTTTTTGTTTATTCAATTTAAGTAGCAGAAGGTCGAGAAAGAAAATGGCTGGTAAGTAGTTTTACTTTTTTCTTGAATCACGCGGGTGACAGAAAGCAGTTCTGTTGCAATGTATGCAGAACAGGTAGTTTACTTTTAAAAGCGAGTACTGTTACTTAAGAATGGAGAGTACCCGAACAGGAGCAACGAGCGCTGCTGAACAAGGTGCACCTAAACGGGCAAGGACGGCCACGGTTGGCAGCGAGGCAGGCCAGGCCGCACTCGCTCCAAAGGTTACGTGCCCCATGCTTGTCTCTTGTGGATGTGCATGTTGGATAGGTTCGTGGCTTAATTAGTTAACCGCTGTTCGACTCAAAGAGCGGACGGCTCCTGAAAGTTTCTGCGTAAATAGGTGGTCAGCGAATATGTGGATACACACAGCCGGTGACTGCGCCCTGGTGCGGAATCACGTGCTTAGGAAAAGTCACCGGCTGTGCGTATTCATTCAGGTATGCAGGCCAGGCCGCACTCGCTCCAAAGGTTACGTGCCCCATGCTTGTCTCTTGTGGATGTGCATGTTGGATAGGTTCGTGGCTTAATTAGTTAACCGCTGTTCGACTGAAAGAGCGGACGGCTCCTGAAAGTTTCTGCGTAAATAGGTGGTCAGCGAATATGTGGATACACACAGCCGGTGACTGCGCCCTGGTGCGGAATCACGTGCTTAGGAAAAGTCACCGGCTGTGCGTATTCATTCAGGTATGCGGACTCCCCTGTTTTCCGGCATGCACGCTGTGGGATGCCACTGCTGTGGGAATATCCCATGGTTTCCGCAGTGGATTCAAACATGCTTTCGTGAACTGGTGCGCAGGCCTCCGAAGCTGCAACCGTGCAGGGAGGCGGCCTCCCCCCGGTCGCTGGAGGAGTGGTCGAGGAAAACCCGGTAAGACCGTGAACTTTTCCTTCCCCTCCCTTCCCGTACGGGATCCCGCCCGCCCGCCCTTCATCTAGTGAACGCAGCCGCCACTCCGCGGGTGCCTGGTCAGCAGCCTGTCGGGCGACTGTTCATCTGCGGTTGCGAATCAGCGGCCAAGGGGTGGACAGCGAGTCATGGGTGGGATTGTTTTTTTTCCCCGGCATATGTCTTTGTTTATTTCTTTGTAGAAAGGTGCATAGGGTGCACGAAAGGAACATAGGACCCAGGGACAAAGGGTGCGGGGAGGCTGCTCCGCTCCGCGCCGAATCAGGCGCGTGGCGCGTGCGGCGCTCTCCCCGGCGCCGTGCCTTATCCTGCTTCATCTGCGGTTGCGAATCAGCGGCCAAAGGGTGAGCAGCGGCGCTGCAGGTCGTGGGTGGGGAGGGATGCGCGAGGGTGTGTGTACGGTAGATAGGTGCATAGTGTGCACGCAAGGACCATAGGACCCAGGGACAAAGCGTGCGGGGAGGCTGCTCCGCTCCGCGCCGAATCAGGCGCGTGGCGCGTGCGGCACTCTCCCCGGCGCCGTGCCTTATGCTGCTTCATCTGCGGTTGCGAATCAGCGGCCAAAGGGTGAGCAGCGGCGCTGCAGGTCGTGGGTGGGGAGGGATGCGCGAGGGTACGAGATAGGTGCATAGTGTGCACGCAAGGACCATAGGACCCAGGGACAAAGCGTGCGGGGAGGCTGCTCCGCTCCGCGCCGAATCAGGCGCGTGGCGCGTGCGGCGCTCTCCCCGGCGCTGTGCCTTATGCTGCTTCATCTGCGGTTGCGAATCAGCGGCCAAAGGGTGAGCAGCGGCGCTGCAGGTCGTGGGTGGGGAGGGATGCGCGAGGGTGTGTGTACGGTAGATAGGTGCATAGTGTGCACGCAAGGACCATAGGACCCAGGGACAAAGCGTGCGGGGAGGCTGCTCCGCTCCGCGCCGAATCAGGCGCGTGGCGCGTGCGGCACTCTCCCCGGCGCCGTGCCTTATGCTGCGTCATCTGCGGTTGCGAATCAGCGGCCAAAGGGTGAGCAGCGGCGCTGCAGGTCGTGGGTGGGGAGGGATGCGCGAGGGTGCGCGTACGGTAGATAGGTGCATAGTGTGCACGCAAGGACCATAGGACCCAGGGACAAAGCGTGCGGGGAGGCTGCTCCGCTCCGCGCCGAATCAGGCGCGTGGCGCGTGCGGCACGCTCCCCGGCGCCGTGCCTTATCCTGCTTCATCTGCGGTTGCGAATCAGCGGCCAAAGGGTGAGCAGCGGCGCTGCAGGTCGTGGGTGGGGAGGGATGCGCGAGGGTGTGAGTACGGTAGATAGGTGCATAGTGTGCACGCAAGGACCATAGGACCCAGGGACAAAGCGTGCGGGGAGGCTGCTCCGCTCCGCGCCGAATCAGGCGCGTGGCGCGTGCAGCGCTCTCCCCGGCGCTGTGCCTTATGCTGCTTCATCTGCGGTTGCGAATCAGCGGCCAAAGGGTGAGCAGCGGCCAAAGAGTGGCTCTCCCCGGGCCATCGACAGGGCCATGGATACCTGGCGATGTCGGTCCCGAGCTGCGCATGCTTCCACAGCCATCGAGTGTATGCCCCTGTCACAGTGTCCGTTCGCGTGTTTTTGTAGGGCCACTCTCGCTGCTCTCTACGCACATGGCTGCTTGTAATAGTCCCCGGCGATGGCAAGTGTTTCATATGGTCGCTAGCAGCGGCAACTACCGGCCAGTTTAGTGAGCAGGCCGTGAGCAGGGATGGCGGAGGGTGCGCGTATGGTAGATAGGTGCAAAGCGTGCACGCAAGGAGCATAGGACCCAGGGACCAAGGGTGCGGGGAGGCTGCTCCGCTCCGCGCCGAATCAGGCGCGTGGCGCGTGCGGCGCTCTCCCCGGCGCCGTGCCTTATGCTGGCTCATCTGCGGTTGCGAATCAGCGGCCAAAGAGTGAGCAGCGGCGCTGCGAGTGGTGGGTGGGGAGGGATGGCGGAGGGTGCGCGTACGGTAGATAGGTGCAAAGCGTGCCCGCAAGGACTATAGGACCCAGGGACCAAGGGTGCGGGGAGGCTGCTCCGCTCCGCGCCGAATCAGGCGCGTGGCGCGTGCGGCACTCTCCCCGGCGCCGTGCCTTATGCTGCTTCATCTGCGGTTGCGAATCAGCAGCCAAAGAGTGAGCAGCGGCGCTGCGAGTGGTGGGTGGGGAGGGATGGCGGAGGGT
>LGRX02003757.1:0-45732 GCA_001247695.2 Cymbomonas tetramitiformis
GGAAGGATGGACTTTGAGGAAGATGAGATCGTGCATTTGTGGGACGTTGAGTCTCCCGCTGAGGAGAACGGAATCCCTCAAGACATGTTTGCTATTGTGATGGCAAATCTGAAGGGGATCATGGCTTCATGCGGTGGTGGCAGTGGCACTGGTGCCAGTGGCAGTGGTAGTGGCGCTGGTGCCAGTGGCAGTGGAGCTGGTAGTAGTGGGCAGTGAAGGTGCATATTGACGTTGCATATTACAGTGAACACATAGCTTGGAAACACGCAACGAACTTTCGTACTGCCGGTATCCATTCGTTACCGTATTGTATACTTGTACTTTTGAATAATTCTCTGGGTCACGATTGCACCGATATAGCAAAAAAGAAAAAACAAGCAAAACAAAATAATTAAATATAGGTCATATAATAGTGTGAACAAACAAACAAAGTTCATAAATTGAATAATTTTCGTATAATTATCTGTATTCCTCCAGTTAAAACAAACAACTTTAAAATCAATTAAATAATTAAATCTGGGGGACCAACAAACTTAATTAAATAGTTTATTGCGGCTCATTTTCGGAATTAAAATCAATAAAGTAGACACGGTACAGCTGATAGCGTGGTCAAGCTGTATTAGTGATGCATGCACAATTCACAGTGTTGCAGTCACTCCGTATATAATGTATATGTAGTGTAATGCATGATATGCTGCATGCACTCATTATATACTGCATGTTGGTGTATACTGCAAATGAAGTATATGTGTACCAGACACACTCCTGATAACTTATACATCTTTATTTCTTTATTTTTCTTTCTTTTCTTTTATCTTCTTTCTTTTCTTTTTATGTTTTCTGCTGTTTTTGGTGTGTAATATTAACTTCACAGTCTTATATTCCACTGTTTTATTTCATGACAAACACTGGCTGCCTAGCCTAGTATTACAATCACTTTTCCGATATATGTATGGTCTCGAACCTACTACATCATATCCTTATGTATAGTCTAGGCGCCATGCCTAATCCTAACATGTAAAACTTGCTTATTCCTTAATTCATTCGATCAACACTAACTGAGGTCCACTTTTCCAAGCTTCCCTTTCAACATGTTGCTCTCTAACAATCACTATCAGGATTCCTGTATTGACATCTGCCATCGACCAATCATGTGCACATATATGCCTGATTCTGGTACTCCTCCACCAATCATCAGACAGATCACGATATTGCCATTGCAGATCTTTTTCTGGAATCCACCAGATCCTCAATATAATTATTGTCATTGCAGATCTTCTCCTGAAATCTGTCTTGCCGTCAATTATTTCTTCATACAGCTGTGACCGGCATGCAACAAGGCCCTTGCAGCATGCAACCACCCGTCACCAGCATGCAACCTGGCATATGTAGCATGCAACCTGGTCTCTGTCGCATGCAACCTGGCCTCTGTAGCATGCAACCAGACATCTGTAGCATGCAACCTGGCCTCCGTGGCATGCAGCCTGGCGTATGTAGCATGCAACCTGACATCTGTAGCATGCAACCTGGCCTCTGTCGCATGCATGCAACCTGGCCTCTGTGGCATGCAAGCCGACATCTGTCGCATGCAACCTGGCCTCCGTCTGTCGCATGCAACCTGGCCTCTGTCGCATGCAACCTGGCCTCTGTGGCATGCAACCCGACATCTGTCGCATGTAACCTGGCCTCTGTCGCATGCAACCTGGCCTCTGTCGCATGCAACCTGGCCTCTGTGGCATGCAACCCGACATCTGTCGCATGCAACCTGGCCTCTGTGACATGCAACCGGGCCTCTGTAGCATGCAACCCGACATCTGTAGCATGCAACCTGGCCTCCGTGGCATGCAACCTGGCCTCTGTAGCATGCAACCGGGCATCTGTAGCATGCAACCTGGCATCCGTGGCATGCAACTGCAACCGGGCATCTGTAGCATGCAACCAGGCATCTGTGGCATGCAACCAGGCATACGCAGCATGCAACCAGGCATCTGTATCATGCAACCACTCGTCGGCAGCATGCAACCAGATCTCTGTAGCATGCAACCCCTCTGCTCGTACCTCCCGGTACAACTCCTCCCCCCTCAAGAGCGGCCTATCTCCCGATGCCGCTCCCGGTGTCTTCGGGTATCAAGCTCCCCGAACCGAAGATGGTGGAAGAGATGACGCAGTAACGGAGCCGGTACGGGGTACACGGCGTGAGCATCTCGCGCCCCTGGTTGCTGTGAGGACGATGGTCCAAGCTGAGCAGTCTCAGGGTGCCCTCCGGTGGCCCATTTACATGCGCAAGGTGTCCGCGAGGTGCACCCCAGCAATGGCGTTGGTGGAGGTGAGCTAGTCCAGATACATGTCGGCTTACGATATCGCTCTCCATACTTACAGTAGGTGCAAAAAAGAGGTTGTGGCCGTTTACGAACCACTGACCGCAACCGCAGTGCATTCGGGTATCTTCCCTCAGGATTTTCAAGAAACCAGTGCTTGGGCTTCAAGTACTCAAAAGCATCCAGGGTGCATTTCACACTCTTGTCTGCTCCTTCCAGGTCAGGAGGACCTCCCGTAGTGCGCGCCTGACTGTACTGGGTGCATGGAGGGCTGGCCCAGATGACATCAAAGAATCCCGGTGGATACTGAGTGGGGTCCCAGTCCTCCATTGATGCGAGATGGTTGGGTTGCCAACGTGGGTCGTTGTCGAGCATAACCACCGAGGCAGACGGAAAGCACTTGGCAAACTCCCTTTCCACCGATCCAGTTCCGCTGAACAACACCAAGATTCTCACTGGCCGGGTCTTCCGCTCTTCAAGGTCGGTGATCACCACTAGCTCTCCATTCCCCAAGGTTTCAACCCGCTCCCACGGCAGACAGAAGTCTTCCGGTGGAGAATCCACTTCCGGAACGTCACATGGGTGTTCCATTAGCTGGGATAAGGTGACGCCAAGATGAACGGGCTGTCGCTGTTGGCGTTGTCGTCGGTCATGCTCAGTAGACTTCAGCATGTCCGCCTGCATGCCTAATCGTCGTGCCTCGAACTCCTTGAGCTGCTGATTTTCCCCGCCTCTGTCCATCTTGTCTCTGGAGCGCCACTGGTCGTGAGCTGCCGAGTAGCCCGTCCAGCGTACCTTCCATTCCTCCACTGATTTACCCTTGACCATACGTACACGATACGCCAGGAATGTGTCCACGTGAGCTTCCGCTTGCCAATCTACCATTACCGGGTCAGGTACGGGCAGTTGTGCTCGAGATGCAAACTCATCCTTGCGGGAGATGTACGGCTTCAGGCGGTGCTGCGCAAACACGTCGTGAATGCGCCAGTGCGGCGGTAGGGCCAACCGATATGCCACCGGTGCCCCGCGGTCCGCCTCTGCCAGTTCCGCCTGCAAATCGCTGTAGAAGCACTCCACCACGGTTACAGGTCCATGCCAACGCTTACCGAGCTTTCGGCACAGCGCACGGTCCATCACCTTCTCCGTCAGATGACGAGCTTCGATCCACACCAGATCCCCCACTGCGTACTTATGCTGCTTGTGGCGCCGGTCGAACTGCTCCCGCTGGCGCTGCTGGGCCAACTCAAGGCGGCCACGCGCGTCTCGCAACTGCGACGAAAACTTCGTAGCCATCTCATGGGCGGTACCCACCCCCCCTTTCCGTCGCGCAGAGCCAGGGAGAGCTGCAGCTTCCAGGAAAAGGTCTAGTTGAGACATCGGGGACACCCCGTAGCATAGCTCAAAGGGCGTGAATCCGGTGACGTCACTGCGCGAGTCGTTGATAGCGAACTCCACGTTCGTCATGTAGAGGTCCCAGTCATCCGGATTGGCACCCACGAACGAGCGCAACATGTCCTCCACCACCCTGTTGGTGTGTTCCGCCTGTCCGTCTGAACGAGGGTTGTATGGAGTGGTAGAAGCCACCCGTACTCCCATAAGTCTCATTAGCTCACGCCAGAACGAGTCCTGGAACCTGGGGTCACGGTCGCATACAATCTTCATGGGGGCTCCATGCTGCCTCCAGACTACGTCGAAGTAGATGCGGGCCACCGTTTGCGCAGAGCTGTCCCCAAAGTTCATGGGCATAAGGTGCACCATTTTGCTCAGCTTGCACGTGAAGGTGACAAAGGCGTCGTTTCCTTGGGCGGTGAGCGGCAGCCCTGTAACGAAGTCCACGCTCACATCCTGCCAGTTGCGTTGGGGAATAGCGTGCGGATTCAATAACCCATCGGGGTAGGATGCCCGGGGACGAACCGCCTGACATGTAGGGCGTGAGGCCACCCATCCTGCCACGTCCTCGGAGGCATTCTTCCACCAGAACCTGCGGAGAACTCTCTCCAGTGTCTTCTCCCGGCCAGTGTGGCCTGCTGCGGTGGAGTCGTGGGCATCCTTGAAGACTACCTCTCGCAAAGGGGAGTCCTCGCCGAGAACTAACTGGTACCGTCCTGCGGCTACACGCCATAGCACGTCCCCAACGATACGGAAATCCTTCGTGGCATGGTGCGGGGCCGCAAGGATCTCATCCCGCAGCTGCCGAAGAGGGCCGGCACGTGCATACTCATCGTGCAGGGACTCCAGGAATGTGACGTCCGTGGGGAGGCTCGCAGCATCGCGGGTCTCAGCAGCCTTACCCTGTCGCACTATAGGAGGCGCCACTCGGGGATGCCGTACTCTTGGCAACAGCTGTCGGGTAGGGGGAGCATGTACCACTAGCACGGGCCACGGAAGGTCGTGAAGTACACCGTCAGGAGTCTCGAACAGCTGTGTGGGTACTCCTCGTTCGTCATGAGTAGGTATCACTTCCACCAGCCTCATACCAGCCATTCTGAAGAGCCGCCTCCATTGAGGCATGCGGGCCTGGATGTCCGGTAGAAGGAACACTGCCGAGGTATGTGCGGGGTCTTGCCGCCATTCGTCCACATACTTACGCAACACCGCCTCGATGGAGATATGACTGCTGGAGTATGGGGGGTTGAACCAGACGTGTTTTCCCCGCCACTGTTGTTGCAGACAATCAGTCCAGTAGGCGTCCACTTGGCGGTTTCGTCCACCCAAGTCACAACACGCGTCGACGTCGAAGCTGCCGAACTGTCGTTGGAGGCGCTCAAAGACCTCCTTGCGCACCTTCCAGTCCTGTCGATCGGCTGGGGGCTTGGCGGCTCGACTAGACGGCCGAGCTGGCTGCTTAGGCCTTCGGGAATCCGTAGCAGGCCGTGTCGAGGTTTTCGGCGTGACGGAAGGAGTCGTCGTAGCAATGGGTTGTCGCAGTCGAGCACTACGACGCAATACCGGGGTGGTTCCCGGGGTGCTCGTTTCCTGCCAATGCTTTCCAGATTCGGACAAATCAGCGAAGTAGTCGGTGGGAGCTCGCAGCATTAGTTGTGCTTCGGGCAGCGCGTTGCATGTTGCATGCTCAGCTGAGCGTGTTGCATGCTCAGCTGGGCAGGTTGCATGCGAAGCCGAGCTGGTTGCATGCGAAGTTGAGCTGGTTGCATGCGAAGCTGAGCTGGTTGCATGCTCAGGCCGGCTGGTTGCATGCTCAGCGAGGTATGCTGCATGCTCAGGCGAGCCGGTTGCATGCTCAGCGGGGCAGGCTGCATGCGAAGCTGAGCTGGTTGCATGCGAAGCTGAGCTGGTTGCATGCGAATTTGACCTGGTTGCATGCTCAGGCCGGCTAGTTGCATGCTCAGCAAGGCATGCTGCATGCTCAGGCGAGCTGGTTGCATGCTCAGCTGGGCGTGTTGCATGCTTAGCCGAGCCGGTTGCATGTTCAGGCTGGCCGGTTACACGCTCGGTCGGGCGTGTTGCATGCTCAGCTGGGCAGGTTGCATGCGAAGCTGAGCTGGTTGCATGGGAAGCTGAGCTGGTTGCATGCAAAGCTGAGCTGGCTGCATGCGAAGCTGAGCTGGTTGCATGCGAAGCTGAGCTGGTTGCATGCGAAGCACGGCATGTTGCATGCTCAGCCGAGCCAGTTGCATGCCAGGGCACGCTGCCAGCCTGGAGCAGGCTCCCAAGGGCTCGCTCCGCCACCTGAAGCGTCTCCACGCAATCCATCCATGACTCCATGGTGGCCACCCATCCTGGTACAGGGGGTGGCGTGTGGTCTTCAAAGATCTCCTCGACATCCAGCACGGAGAGCGGGTCCTTAGGGAGGTCCGACTCCTTGTCTACAACACCGGCCTCCTTGAGCCCATCCCGCGGGTCCTTGGTCACGTAGTCAGGTCGGCGGGATAGCGCATCGGGGACCAGAAGGAGGGCTCCCTTGACGTACTCCATTCGTGGGACACCGACTTCCACCAGGTCCATGTACCACCGTGCCTGTCGTCGGCTAAGCTCTCGTCCCGGGGACATTAGCCATTCCAGGGGGCGATGGTCACCTTGTAACCGGAAGTCGGAGGAGAACAGGTAGTGCCTCCAGCGGTGGCGGTGGTGCAATGGTGCAACGCACAGAGCTCCCTTTCGCCGGTGTGGTAATTCTGCTCCGCTGCAGAAAACTGCCGACTATCGTAGGCGATCACCCTCATACCGTCCCCCGTATCTTGCATGAGTACGCCTCCCAAGGCAACTCCGCTTGCGTCCGTTTGTACCAAAAACGGCGCTGACCCATCCGCGGCTGCCTTCATGTCGGGCAATGCCAATACTGGGGCTGAGGAGAGAGCGGTCTTCAGCTCGGCGAAGGCCCATTGTTGGAGTTCTCCCCACTGCCACGGTACGTCGGTCTTGGTGAGCGAGGTCAAGGGTTGGGCAATCTCCGAGAACCGGTGCACAAACCGGCGGTAGTACCCCGCTAGTCCAAGGAACTGTCTGACGTGGGTTACCGTCTCCAGCTTCGGCCAGTCCTTGATGGAGGACACCTTGTCGTGCTGAGGTTGGCATCCTTCGGCGGATAGAGTGTGGCCCAAGAACCGTAGAGACTCCTTCAGCATCTGCGCCTTGGATGCCTTCAGGTATACTTCTTTTTCTCGACAAGTGTCCAAGAACTGACGTACGTGGTCGTAATGTTCTTCCACCGTGCGTGAGAAGACCACCACATCGTCGATAAAAATCCGTACAAAGGGGAGATGACCGAGTGCACGCTGCATTCGCCGCTGATACTGAGATGGAGAGTTCTGCAGGCCCTGGGGCATCACCAACCATTCGTAGGCCCCCATCTGGGTGGTGAACGCGGTCTTCTCCACGTCCTCCTCGGCCATTGGCACTTGCCAGAATCCGTCCACCGCGTCAAAGGAAGAGAAGAACGCTGCCCCTTGCATCTCGTCAAACATCAGTTGGATGTCCGGTAGTGGATACCGGTCCCGCACCGTCTGCTGATTCAATTGTCGATAATCCACCACCAGACGCAATGTCTTCGGATCACCAGGCTTGGGTACCATCAGACATGGGGCCGCGTACGGACTTGACGACGGCCGGATGTAACCCTTCTTCATGAGCTGCTCGATGCGTTCACGTAACTGGCGTAGCTCTTCAGCGGTCATCTTGTATGGTCGCCTACATGGTGGTCCACCCTCCGCGTCCGGCTTGCGATCGATGCGGGCCTTGTCCTCCTCAGTACGACGCAATTTGGAGGCCTCCGGTAGAGCTGCACACAGGGTATCTAGATACTTCTCAAAGAAGGCCTCAAAACGCTGCTTCCACGTGCTGCTTACCGGTGCATCTCGAGTATCTTGACGGGGTCTTTCCTTCTCCACGGGTGTGTGAGGTGGCGGTACTTCAGCAGCGGTAGCCGCAAAGGCTGACTCATGGTCGTCCCCGCGCGCGGCCATCATGAGCCACTGAGGTTGTGACTCTTCATCCCCGGTCAGGCGCCTGGTCTCGGCGTGAGTGAGGTGCTGCTTCAGCTGCGCTGCCGTCAAGAATACCTCATCGATAAGCCCCGCGCCTTGGGCCTTGCCCTGACCCATCCCCGGACTACAGCCCGCGAGTGTCACCCGTTGCTGTCGAAAAGTGGTAAACATATTGCTTTTGATGTTATAGAAGTGTATGCAAGGTGTAGGTTGAGCAGGTGGCTCAAATTTGAAAATAGAAGCAGGCATCTGAATCAGCGCCTGGAACCCTAACCCTGCTCGTAAATCTGACATGGAAATAGCGGTTTCAGGCGGTGGTGGACTTGCGACTTGAATATCCGAGCATAATTATCTACTTTTCTACATTTTTACTTGGTTGTTTTCACAAATTATTCGGTGCAGCCCTTAAATATCAATATCCCATATATCACATGAACAAATTGTGTTATCACAATGTGCGCGTGTGCATCTGTACCAATAAATAGTGTAAAAAACAAATTCTAGGGGTGAGCGCTGGGGGTGGAGGGGGTGCTTACCCTCCAAGAGGCAGAATACAGGTCTAGGGGGGTGCTAACCCCCAAGGCAAATGCAAGTTAAGGGGGGGTATTTCTAGAACCCTGCTGCCCCCCTCCCGCTATCAATCCTCGGAAGCTCCTTTGGCGTCCTACATCGAAATCTCAGGCTCAATTCATGTCAGAATCCTGCTCACGTCATTCAGGGTTTCCTCGTGCCATACAGTACTTTCTGTTGAACAGCATAAAGAAAATACAAACAACGCCTGTGGAGACGTTATATTTTTGCTGCAGAATGTGCGCGGTTAAATGACCTTACACCTTTTGACATCGTATATAAATGCAAAAACATTGTAGTTCGAATAGGCTGCCAGTCACTTGAGTGCATGTACGCGTGTTTCGCTTGCTAATTTCGCGTGCTCAGGCCCTCCACCCCGGTGATTCCATGTATACCCCCAAAATTAAGCCCCTTGGATTCACGTGGATTCAGCGCATGTGCGACGGCATATAATAGGTGATGAATACCAATAACTTTGACCTGTGAAGTCAAATTGTTCGCCAGATAATTATCGCATCCCCATCCTACGTTGCGCGCACTCGACAGCGTGTGTGTCCACATGTTTCCTAACGCCCTCACGGTTGTGATGCATGAACTCGCACTAGTGCAAGTCCTACTTTGCAGGATATATTTTATGCTACTGGTGACATACTTCGATATTTATTGTTTTCAAGAAGAATAGGATGATCAAGACTTTTTTATTTGGTTCTTACTTTCTGTTGGTTTATCACATGTCGGCGAACATAACTCGACATGCACCTCTCTGGCTACTCTCCAAATTCCTAGTTCCCTACATTCTGGGAAAATCAGAAGACGCGTCTTCTGAACGTCGTCTGAGACGTCTTCTGGACGTATTCTGGGGTCCAGAAGACATCCAGAAGACGTCTTCGGCGCGTCTTCTAATGTCTACCATCTTCTGGGTTCCAGAAGATGTCCGGAAGATCTTCGGCGAAGACATCCAGAAGTTATCGTCTGGACGTCTTCTGCATGTCTTCTGTATATCTTCTGAATCCCGGAAGACGTCTTCATGATATATTTTGGACGTATTCTGTACATCTTCGCCGAAGATCTTTTGGACGTCTTCTGAAACTTAGAAGATGGTAGACTTTAGAAGACGCGTAGAAGACGTCTTCTGGATGTCTTCTGGATGTCTTCTGGATGTCTTCTGGAACGCAGAAGTTATCAAGAAGACATCTTCCGGAATTCAGAAGATATACAGAAGTCATGCAGAAGACATTCAGAAGATATCTTCGGGACGTCTTCCCGGAAGATCTTCCGGACGTCTTCTGGAACTCGGAAGATGGTAGACATTAGAAGACGCGCAGAAGACGTCTTCTGGACGTCTTTTGGACGTCTTCTGGATGTCTTCTGGAACGCAGAAGTTATCAAGAAGACATCTTCCGGAATTCGGAAGATGCACAGAAGACGTCCAGAAGATGTCCTCTGGATGTCTTCTGCAACTCTACCAAAAGTCGCTATACTGTACGTATGCGTTCAGGTTACACGCACGCAGTTCGCTGGCAGAATGATACAAATGGAACAAAGAAGGATGCAGCACTCAGGTTTATTTACAAAGCTATTTACATATTTACAGTTTTACTCATCAGCATCATCTTCACTAGCACTAGGAAGGACGTCCCCCGCTTCGGAGCTTGTAGTTTCGTATGCCCTAGGCAAAATTTCCTTGAAGATTGGGCGGAGGTGGCTGATTGGAACCACTAGGCTCCACTTGGACTAATTATCCCCGAAGGGGTAAATCTTTTCCTCCATAGCAGCCAGAAGCTGCGACCCGAGGCCACCCGGCCCGGCGATGTTGTCGTTCGCCTTTAGCGCCTTGCCGTACGACTTCTCCATCCCGACAAAGGCCATATTCATGCCGCTTTGCCAGGCGGAGAAGAGGGTCGGGGCGTTATCAAAGGCTACATCATCCTTGTCCACCGCCAAGGAGAGCACCTGGGCGCAGTCACACAAAGGTTTACGATCAGCTGCAAATGTTACTTACGCGATTAAAGAAACTAAATACATATCCAGAAGACGTGCGGAAGATACCCAGAAGACATATGCGGTGTCTTCTGGGTATCGTATATTCAAGGGTTGTGCTTGCAGAACCATACCTTGATGCCACAATATTCGCCATTCAAGTGAAGGGCGGTGGCCGACTTCCGTTTCCCTGTCGCTGACTTCAGGCCATGGGCGGCCTGAAACGGTGAACCGGCTGTGTGGGTAATCACCCCCGTGAGAAGGGGCATGTCCGCGGTCCATGTCGCGGACTTCCCCTTCTCATGGTAGTATCCCGTGGGGAGATACTCCGGATCGTTTACCGGAGTCTCCACCACGCAGTACAACACCACGTGGTGACCCACCTCACACCCCTTCTATCACAAGGACCACGGCAAGATTATCGCTGTGATGCCCGATTTTGTATATAGTGGGCATACAAGGCCTTTTGGTCACACTTTGCCTCTCATATGAACTACCTATTACGCGGGTTTGTTCCAAAACTGGGATTTTTCGAAGATTTCAGAGGGTGTGATCATCAAGAGCAATTCTGGAAATTTTCTTCAGTCCTACCACAAGGACCTACAATTAAGCCCGGACATCCGCTTGGCAATAGGTCCTGCGAGAATTTTGAGACCTATGCTGCCAAGTTCTCGAGTAGTAGTTCTTTCGCTAATGCCATCTCAATTTTTTCATCCGAGGTCATCTTGAACATCCAAATATCAGTTGAAGTGGCATGGGTATGTCAACCTTATCATTTAAGTGTGGCATAGCTAATGCTCGATCAATTTTTGCACTACCCATGCTTACTAGTGATGGTACACCGTGCACGTACGGTCAAAACTTGTGGCGTGGGGAAAGGGGAACTTATTAGTTCAAGTCCGAAGGATGTCGTAAACCAATGGGCAGCTAATCCTGGTATCGATAGGCTACCTTTAAAAAATATTGAAAAAGTGGTCCGTGTGGTAGGACGACTGGCCGTGTTTTCAGTTCTACAATAAGGACTGCCGGAGAGTAGCCACCTCGCTGAAAGCTAAGGGAAGCGTAGTTGAAGGTATATCCTTTCAGTCAGCGACTTACTCGTTGCTTGATGTGAAATGAAATGGTTTAACATTTCGTTGTTGAACAGTTTGACGCTAGATGTGTAAATCAGTGAGTGCAGTTCTTATTATATACCATGGAACTTTTCGAGTGCACACCGCCCCAAAGTTGCTTCCAGCGTGACTCCGATTCCGTCTATTTTGGTTGGGCTACTGTACCATCTTACTTTTGAACCAGGATCTACTGAACTTTGAACAGACTGGGTATTATATTTGTTTTGTGGGGTCTGGCAGGTGTGAAATTGTGTGGTTACACAAAGTCAGCCTGTGGTATCTTTTTCAACTCCTCGTAGTTCCTGTGCTTTAACGAAGGGTTTCATTAATATGACCCGCGAGAGGCACACGTGCATGGGCTGTGATGTGCGTCACGTCACATAATACCCCAAAGACCGCCTAAAACAAGGCCGTCTGATATCTTGTGAAGAGGACGAGCGGTTGGTACGACATCGCTTGGCGGCTTGGGGGAACTACAGTGACTTGGACAAACTCAGGCTTTGCAGTTCTCTTGGGGAAAGTGATCGATACTAGTCCGTCATCCTCGCCTTGCACAAACTGTCCAAACTTTACAGTCAGGCTGGTCGCTGTGCTCAGGAGCGTATCAAGCTCTTAGCACTATGCACATTCACAAAGCCGCTGAGCGTGCGAAAGCTCGTGCGCAGAAAGCGAGGGCTCACGAAGAGCCTGGCGGCTCACACATATATGGAGCTGGCGGCTCAAGTGCCCCACACGATGCACCCGAGCTGCTTCGACGCACACCGCGCGCGTCGCACGTCGCATGTGGAACGCTTAGAGAGTTTCTGCAAGTCCTTGCTCAAGAGTTAGAGATTGAAGAACGTGAGAACGAAGTCATCGACTTGGCACTTCACACGACAACTCTTCAAGACTCACTGGATGAAACACGTTGCCAACTTCGAAAGCTCTCCGATACTTTTGAAGTACAAGCGACACACCTCAACTACTTGCAGTAACAAAATGCACGACACATTCGATGGTGCGATTGGCTGGACCGGGAGGGCCTCTTGTTGCTTTGAAGAGGGCAAGGGAACGGTTGCTCAAGTTGCAGCTGCCACAAAAGCCGCCACTAAACCCAACGACACGTGCGCAGAACAGAGCTCCTGACACGATGAAACTCTCCCGATGAGATGTTGAGAAACACCTTCCACAAGTGCAAAAGACGGTCTCAAAGTATGGTGAGGATTTCGTCACCGAGATGGACAGACAGGTCAAGGTCGCCGACGATTTGGCCATAAATGTGACCATTCTTGTCATTTTGCACTTTGGTCACCTCTATCACCTGTTCGATGCCGTGTTACGGAGATTTCGCCTAGCAGCCTTCCCGGAACTCCCGGCGTAGCCCTCAGACTACGTAGATCTGAAGTTAGGACTAAAGGTAGCTAGTAGTGTGGCCGGCTGCATTTGGTTTGTAGTGTAAAAATTTGAAGTATCGATGCATATCGATATTGCCGATATTCGTGCTGATTATTAGAAAACTCTTAATATCGAAATCGATGGATATGCATTCGTTTGCAACCGATACCATGCCTGGCGCAGATGAGAAACCGAAAAAAGAATGTGACTCTTCCTATTGGAAGCGTGCTATTCGAAGGTGCACAGCCTGTTACGCCTGCCCCTAGTCACATACAATTCAAGGCGGCTTCTTGCTGTTCTTAAGAGCCTTTTCCTTTTCCGATTTGTCGTGCGAAATCAACATATTGGTGGCCCAGTCCACCGAGATGCCACTGATTTCCTGAGGAGGGCCTCCGCTTCCTTCCTCTTGAAGCCGAGGTGCTGCGTGAGGGCCCTCTCGTTGTGTTCATATACCGACCCCGTCATTCCGAAGACCATCGGGTGGAAGAACACTTTGTAACCCTTTGATCGGAGTAACTCCACGAGGGGCTCGTATTTGTTAATTTTCTCATGAAGGGATGCGTACTAGCGCGCGCGCGTCCCATGTGAAGGCTACCTCAACGAGGTGGATCTCGTCCACGTCCTCCCTTTGAGTGGTCCCCAGCCTGCCCGGGGGAGCGTCTCTGACATCTTCGGCACCCTTGACCATGACTATGTCCACAAAGTGTGGTTTGTCGTCCTCTGACCCGGAGCGGTCGTTGCCGTCTTTGCGGCACTGCCCTCTTCTAAGTATGAAGTTCGGCATGGGTCTCGTACACCTGTCTGTCCCGTCCAAACCAGCGTGGTGCGTGATCCATATGGGGCTCGCCCCTGTCCTTCCCATCTTGATCGCTTCGTAGAGGGTCTTCGCCACCGAGAAACCGATTAAGATGAATGCTAGAAAATGAGATGCTAGAAAACCGGAAAACCTTCGATTCAACATGGCCTCCGCAAACTCAACATAATCTAAGAATCACCATTATGCATGCACATGGTCCCCAAAAGTGACACTTTTACACGGTGTTAGCGTCTGGTGGCTACCAACCGGTCGTTCCTTAGCTTCCAATCGGTCCGATCCTGACTGGGGCCCCACGGTATGGCGCAGGGCCCAGGCCCCAACCCCGCCGCCGCCCCCAACGCCCAGCCGCCCAGCGAGCGCCATCGCCAATTCGCCACCATCGACATGCTGTTTTATGTGTAGATGCGGCTCTGACGTGTGCGAGTTTCGGTTACGTGCGACAGGGCTAGATTTTGAGTGTGGGCGGCTATGGCTTGCTATGAGAGACTACAATTTCTTATTTGGGTACAAGTTTGCTTTCCCGCAATGGTTTTAGCAAGATCGACCGTGTGAAGAGCTAGATGGTAAATGCCATACCGTACGCAAGAACTAGACGTTAAAAGAAATGACAAGTTTTGAAAAATGCAATTCTAGCCGAAATTCGTACATGTAAGCATTTGTATTTTGAATATGAGTTGCATCTAAAACAGTTTATCAGACGACGATTAAAAACAAATACTAAAAGTATTTCACTGAAATGGCTGCGCAATAGAATAATACCTTTACGATATTTTCACGTTACATTAATCAGGATACTAAAGCCGACTTTGCAATAATGAATATCGTGTAATCGTATATTACAGTTCATGAATCGATCATGCCGACCTTTTAAACTCACGTTTCGATTTCCTAAAATGACATCAAGTTATCAATTTATCAAGAGGGGAGCTGTAAGTCTCAGTAATATATGCACTGATGCAACGCACCCATGTACGTAGGCTTTATGTACCATGTTATTGTAACAATGTGTATCAATGTAAGAATATGAAATAATATATGATAGTCGATACTATTAGCAATAAACTTAGTGCCCTAGTGGCCCGACGTGCAAAAAACGAATTTGGCAGCGGCATCCTTAACAAGCAAAAACATGACTAATAATCTAGCTGGGTTGTATACAACTGGCCATAAGTGGTCTACCCTGCAGTGGCCCCGTATGTAGGCAAGATGCCTGCTTAATTAACATCCCCCACTCCAGAAGAGTCTCCACTTCCTTTTTGTCCCTGCCACCTGATCACAAATAATACATATGAATCTTTCCCGCACGCCACCAAAATTTCCATATTGTTGTAAGGGAAGATATCGGCCCAACCAATATCGAAACTTGAAATACAGTTAACTGAGACTCAGTCGAGCACGTGGTTCATAAGACCAACGTTCTTGGTATAGCCATACTCTGTTGGACACTCGAATCGTGCAATCGGATCATGCATGGTGTAACTGTCTCTTCCACAAGCTGAGATGTCCTACTCAAGACAAGTCTCGTCCGTGCTGATACAACTTCATCAGCAGCTGGAGCGCCACATTCAAGACGACTTCCTCGGCTCGGTTATCAGTCAGAAGTATCATCCATGTCGCGGCCCTTCGTTTCAGGAACCACCTGAGTGTGAACCAAACATTTGACCACTTAGCTCGCAGGCAGAGGTTCGTGCTCGAAGGAGCGTGGTTCCTCAAATCGTGTCAAGAAGTCACGTTATGATCAGATTGACTGTTCGCTGTGAATCCTCTCCTCACAAGCTGCCCACTCAGGAGATCACATCACTTCAGCGGAGACCACCTGAGCGATGAAGCCTGCCGCCATTAGACACATGGATATGTAGATGAGCCACACCCCGTGGGAGCCCAATAGCCCGACAAGTGGCAGAAACGTGATGGAGACCATGAAGTTCATCATCCATTGGGTCGCTGAAGAGAAGGCTACACCCAAACTGCACCCCACCCTCTTCCCGACCACCTCAAGGCAAGGCTGCCAGCATCGCGCGCTGTGCTCTTGCGTTAGCACCATCGGGTCATACTAGGACGTGGAACACCGCGATATCCCTTGGTGGAGTGACACGCATGCTGGCCCCTTGTTCCGAGATGTCCCTTCTGTCACGCAACCTCGTACATCCGAGTGCGCCGGGAGCCACTCGAGGCCGCGAAGTTCATCATCGAACCGTACCTGCGCGCTGAGGTTGGGAAAACTTCCGCGGTAATAATGTATGGTATGGGCCCCATAGAAAATGAAAATGAGACGCGGTAAAGGAGGATCCCAGCCACTGCAAGCAGTGGAAGCCATGTGATTCCCTGTCCCCCAGAACAAAGCCCTTCGTTGGTTACTTGCTGTTTCCCATTCCCTGCAACTTGTGCACCCTTTGCCTCCTACCCTCCTATCATAAACCAAATGCCTCATGCTCCTCAGCCTGACAGGAGACATGGCATGTCATACGTAGGACCTGTCGAGGGGTGGTTTCCGGAAGCCGGAGAAATGTGAGCGCGTGGCACGGGGTATGGAGAGAGGATTGAGGGCAGGCTCCCTCGTGGAAGATACTTGATCTATCCTAATTCGCGACCTGGAGGGGGATGAAGGTGACACCTGGCAACGAGAGCCTGCTGCAGGTAGGGGAATGCAGGCGGAATACATCACGGGTCATTATCAATCGGCGCACCTCCGGAAGGGGCTACTTTGGGGTGGCAGGCGGATGGGTTGCGGCGCCGATAGGGCGGAATGCTGGCAAGGCAAGGCTCGTGGGGGAAGCCAAGACGTGTGTAGTTCAGCAGGGGGGGTAGAGGCACCAAGGCGGGGCCCCTTGAGGAGGATACCGAACGGTGTGGTGCGGCATAGACAGAGAGATGTGGGAGAAGACGGGGGCGGAGCGCAGGCAAGCAGCCGTATATACACGGGGAACTGTGTGGCGAAAGCCAGTAGTATATGGGAGGCGGTGCGTCACACGTTATGCTTTGGGGGTGCGGCGGTGCGTCATGTGTCATGCTATGCGGGGGACTCTGAGGAGAGGGCACGCCACGCGGCCTTGAGAGGCGGATGTCGTCTGTCATAAGAGTGGAGATGCGAGGAATATGCCATGGGAGGTGGCAAAGGCGAGGTACGCCAGCTAGAGGCGAGTGTTGCTAGGCAGTGCCATGAACAGAAATGCTATGCAAGGATGTGAGGATGGTGGAGTGCAGGCGGGCAGTGTGCACTACATAGAGAAAAATGTCAAAAGGATCGCAGCAGGGACCTAACACAGGGGGGTACCTCGCGGAGTCCCCGGCTAAGAACAGATGCGAGTGGACACGGCCTGGGACCTAGCAGGTGGGCATGTAGCGCCATGCAGACCTGCAGGGCTGGCCAGAAGGACGCCATAAGGGCGGAGAGACCGAGGATCATTCCGGCGATGCCGGCGAAGGCAAGCGGCCGGCGTCCATAAGTGTCCACCACCTTGGTGAGCGTGAATGTGCTGAGCAGCTGCATGATGCCGATGACTGCCGTGAGAATGATCGACTGCTCCTTACCGAAACCGATCTGAGGGATGGCATCCCACACGTCCACAGGCATGGCGAGTGTCAATAGCCATTGTGGGACTTCATCACTTTCCGGAGGCGATCAATATCCCAACGTCGAGTCCCAACTACGTCGAGCAGTACAAGAGGAAATTGAGAGGAAAGCAGGCAGCGCATGCCGGCGTAGATGGAACCATGACCGGCACAATCCGCTGTGAGGGAAAAAAGTGGCCCGCGCATGCCGGCTCACAGAGTGGAATAGTGAGTGCAACAGTGAGCGCATGCCGGCTCACAGAGTGCAACAGTGAGCGCATGCCGGCTCACAGAGTGCAACAGTGAGCGCATGCCGGCTCACAGAGTGTAACAGTGAGCGCATGCCGGCTCACAGAGTGCAACAGTGAGCGCATGCCGGCTCACAGAGTGCAACAGTGAGCGCATGCCGGCTCACAGAGTGCAACAGTGAGCGCATGCCGGCTCACAGAGTGCAACAGTGAGTGCATGTTGCCGGTGTTGAGAAAACGATCCCCAGAAAGCTTAAGTCGAGATCTCACTGGCACATAAAGCCAGGATGGAAAATCTGCTGGCGAGCACGAGTCACCGGAGATAGCTCGCCACGTGGAGTAATGCCAGGCGGGCATGGTACAGGCAGGTAATATAGAGTGAGCGTTAAGAAATCAGAGGCGAGCACATCAATGATTCACACGAGTTCTGGTGCAATGCGGAGGGCTTGCGCCGAGGCCCCGCAACAGTCCGAACCTGTGTGAGGATTTTGGGGGCGAAATACACCACCACATTAATTCCTGCAACCGGGCGCAAAGACACAAGCGTCGATGAGCAAACCTGTCGCACAATGCGATCGAGCCCTCCCGAGCGCGGAGGGTAAGGGGCTGGTCGTTCACGTGACGCGTGCATAGATCAACCTCTGAGGCCTCCAACTTGCACAAAGTCGAGATCAAGCAAGCTCCCATGCGAGAATGCGCACCCAGTGTCTATCGAGGGACTCCACGTGCAGGTCGGTAGAGAGACTATACAAGAGGCCATACTCGCACAGGGAGCGGCAGGAGGCTGGTGCATGTGCTCATGGTGCTCATGGTGCTCATGGGGTGCGCTCCCCTACACAGGGCCCAAGGCAAGTGCGCGCACACGCCACGACCTCACGAAGGCACGCGCGCAGGGAGGGCGATGGGGCGCATGACGGGCGCGGGGCAGGCGCACACCACACATCTGCTGGAAGGCATTCAGCGTGGCCCCTATGAGCACTGGCTTGCGCAGCCTGCACCGCAACGTGTGGGGGATGTCGCCCGTGAAAGGCGTCAGAAGACTGTTGAATGGCGCCAAAGAGCTCGCGAGGACGATAGAAAGACATGCTCCCACATATCTGCACAGCCATGCCACGGTCCAGGCAAGCGACCCGTGCACAACACCGACTGCTGCAGTCACCCAGGCCTTTGTGGATTATTCAGCTGCCACGTGTTATCGCCCCCCGCCACACCCTAAACGGGCAGGAGGAGCAGGGAGGAGAGACCGTGGTTTCAAAAGTGTTGTCCATCCCCTAACCGCCTCGGACTCGCCGGCGGTTGGAAGCGCTGCCTCCGTGTTCCCGATGTTCTGCCGCCGCCTCGCGCGAGGATCCCCCGTCAGGCCGCGCGCCCTCGCACCCAGCCGCTTCGCTCGAGGGGCCGCACACCGCGGAGGCCAGCAGGCGTGCTTCGGCAAAGCATATATTGAATGCTGCAGGAAAGAGGAGGGGCATGGCACGATCTGGGCAGGTCAAATTGCCGGGACCAAGAGCTCGAATCACCTGAAGCACCATCTGCGCCTCCACCTTCCTGCCCACCGTGGCCAGCCACCGCGGCGACTCTGCCACCACACAAAACCGCCAAGCGGGGAGTCTCATTGGAAGAGCACGGGTATAGTCAAAAGCTGTGCCGGGGGCATTCCGTGCCATCGGGTGACGAGAGAGACTTACTCGGTGACGGTGTTGCATAGCATGGCGCCGATTAAGATTCCGTCAGTTGCCCGAGGGAACCTTCAAGAAATCTTCAGGGGAATCTTCAGGGGAATCTTCAAGGGAATCTTCAGGGGAATCGGGTGAAATGGTAAGGGAGAGGTCGAACTGCGAGAGCTTCCACCCGTCTGCGGGGTTGCGGCCGGAGACTACCGCGCAACTTTTTCCCAGGGGGCGTATCAAAGGCGCGGCGTGGAGGCGCGCGAGGGGAACGCGCAGAGGAACGATGATTGAATGAATGGCTCAATATCACTTCCGGCCAAGTTCCCGGAGGTATGCGTCAGGAGCAGGGCGCCACCTGGCAGATGCCGCGAAAGCGCCAGCTGCAGCAGTGATGGCAGCACGCCCGCCAGCATCATCCATCGCCAGTTACCGTCGAGCTGCCCGAGCAGCAGGGACGCGAAGTAGCTGCGCCGGACGCCCGCCCTCCGCCAAATGCTGCCGTGAGGACATGCGCATGGAGAGGACACGGAGCTGGATGCATTTCGGAGCGATCTGGTTGAATCGGACGGCAGAGCAGTCTGAAAGGCTCCTCCTTTACTGGACCGAGCTTTGTGTCCTTCAACAAAGCTCGGGTGGAGAGCACTTTCTTCACTGTTTGCTCATCGGCATCACATGACCACTTACTTCAAAGAATTCGGTCCGAGAAATCCGCAATGCTCTCCGATCGCAGTCACACACCAGCCTCACACCAGCCTCGCACGAGCCTCGCACGAGCCTCACATGAACATCTCCAGGTATTTTCTCCAAACATTTTCTGTGTGGCGCTGCAACGAAACTCCGGTTCACTCTGTTGACGTGGCGGTGCAGATCCGAGGACGTCGAAGTGCGCACAAATGGACCCCTAAAAAGGGGCAGTCTTACGCCGCTGATAGAGACAGATCTTCCATCGAAGTAAGCGACAGCACGCAGCGTGGCGATGACCGCCAATTCTGCTACTCCTACGGACGGAGATGGTTGCGGCTCTTCAGCAGTTATAACAGCAGGCTTCTCGGGAGACTGCGGCGAATCAGGCGGTGGTTGCCATCCTAGTGCAGCAGATGGGAGACCTTGCCGCGGTGGAGGCACAATCCGAGACGAGACAGCCGCGATCGCCGGAGACTGATCGCAAAGACCGGAGATCAGAGCATATGGAGTAAAGAAAAAATATATGGTACGTGCGCTTTGGGACATGCTTGCAACACATTTGGTGGCTTAGCCTCAGCGCAGCGGCATGCCTGAGCTCCCCCGTGCGGGCAACGTTGCTTGTGACACAGTGTCCACTCGGAGGATCACATCTACGACGTACAAGTGTATGATGAGTGTAAGATGCGACTGCAATGGCCCCCCTCTATGGCGTGATACCTCACATTCAGGAGGTGCCAGATACGGTGGACCCCGATATTAGCAAGGTTGGCGACACTTCTGAGGCAACTTCTGGCAGCACGTGAGGCTGCAGCCAGGCGGCGCACTGCCCACGTGCAGCTGCAGGCCCAGGCAGTGTGATTATTGAGAATGACGTCTGTGGAGGATGGTATTCGGCCCGAATACCATCCCACTCGTACGAGCTGAATACCATCCATGTCTGCTTCATACCGTTCGATCAAACTCTGACCAAAATTAACCAAGTAACTCACCGTCCGATGTTCAAAGTTATTTCAAAATTATCGAGCTCTCGTCGAGGAGCATCCATCGGTCCGGTCAGAAACTTAATTCTTTGGGAAATATCGTAAAAAGTTATCCTATACTTTGGACATGGCTGGTATTCCATGTCGCGACATGGATGGTATCACGCGACTCGAGGTTATACCATCCATGCCCGAGACGTTGTTCTCAATAACCATACTGCCAGGGCGCGGCAGTGAACGTGAGGCTGCCAGGCTGAGGGCCCCCTCGTGGCGACTTTAAGACTGCAGGCCCCTGGGCTTACTGCGGTCCCATGCTCCTCAATGAGAAGCACTTGTGCTCGTGGCTCAGAGCACTCTTTTAGGAGGAGGGGCGCGGGTGCGCAAGCAGCTCCGGCGGCATCGCGTCATTCCCCCTGCAGGAGCTGCTGGGCTGGTGGATCAGTGCTGCACTGGGCGCAGCAATGGGGCAGTTCTTGGGTGTGCGTACAGCGGCCCGAGGGCTCCTAGCAGCTGCCACAAGGCCCTCTGCACGGTGCCCATTTGGCCAGCAGTTGAGTGCCGCCAGCGTTCATGCATTCGGGACCCTCCGATAGGGGGAGGCACTTCACCGGGTGCAGCATCTGCAAGTGCTGTAAGGGCTTGATGCAACTCGAAAGAGCGCGTGCTTATTCGAGGTTTCCTCGGCCGTGAACGGATATAATCATTGACGGCAGTGCCGGATGGTTTCATCGATGCCAGATGGTTACACAGACAGGGACTCCTCGTGGATGGCGCCAATGTGGCGGTTGTCAGCTGGAGAGAAAAAATAGCGGAGTGAAGAACCTCGGTGTATGTGGCAAGTCGACACGAGTGCAAAAGGATTGGTCCAATGGGATCGCAGAATAAAGTTCACAGGTTGCGCGGACACTGGATCAAGCTTTGGCTCCTAGACCTCTGGATGGAGAGCGGGCTTTTCAGTGTTTCGTGATCAACATCGACGGATTGTTTTGCTGAAGAGAATGTCGTCCGCGGAATCGGCAGCTCTGCGCATGTGCGCTCACGCCCGCCTGGCCCAGAGGCTCCGCCGCATATTTAACGACCTAAAGTTACTGGGCAGCGGGGACTGCTAGGGCCGTCCCCTCCATGGCGAGCAAACTAATGCTCTTTCTATGAAACTACACGATTCTATGAAGCTATGACGATTCGATACTAGCGCATGAAAAACAGCAAGCTCGCGTAGCGCTCTACGGGCCCCTTTAATGAGCTCCTCTGACCACGGTCTGTCTTGCTAATCCGTAAATGCAACTGACTCAATCGACGCCCCACAACCTTCCAGGCATACTGCTCCCCGACGCTCATTGACATCTGCGTCATCACCATCAAGGATGTGCGTCACGCGGGTGGGGTACGGCCGTGCTCCTATGCTGCAAATCAGCCTAACCGCAGTGCCTCCTCAGATACGGTGCATCCGAAAAGCCTTTGACCTCCCTGCAAAACCCTGAATCTCAAATACCTGATGCCCTAAGAGAGGTATACGAGTGTCCAGAATCCACCTTAGTAGGATGCCGAAGGTGCCACAGAGTGGTGCGAGGCCTCCAAGCTGAGACCACCGGTTACCCACCACCAGTCACCCATCACTAACCCCGTGCAGGTCATAGTCGCTCCGAAGCTGCCAGTGGAGGCCACTGCAGCGACGCCCGCACACTGCAGCTGAGGATGGAGGCCCCTAGACCGACGCCCGTACGCCGCAGCTGAGGGTGGAGGAAGATTTAAAAGTGGGCAAACCTGCCCGCGCTTGCTACTCGGTACGCACTCCGCGATGTACATGGTCGTGAGAGCCGTAGACACGCCCACGCCGATCCCTGCCCCAAGGGTGTACTGAATTCCAATTCAGCATCCACTCAAAGGGTGAAACAAAGGCGGTTGCATACAACGCGCGCGCGCATTCCACACTGACGTCATCCGCGATGCACAATATCCTCTCTCAACCCCGTCAGCGAAGGCGCTGAGCGCTAAGGAGAGGCAAATATCTGACGGGATCTCAGAGACCTGAGGCTTACGGCATACAGGTTGCTGACGTCATACGCATTGTGGATGTAATACGCGATGCACAACCATCTCTCTCAACCCCGTCAGCGATGGCGCTAAGCGCTGAGAAGAGGCAAATAGCTGATGGGATCGCAGAGACCTGAAATGAACCGGAAAGCGATGAGCGCTGGGAGTGACTGCGCGCAGGCTGCGCCAACCGCGCCGAGCATGTACAGCAGGTTGTTTGACAGGAGGGTCCAGCGCCTGCCGTATTTCGCTGAGAGGTATCCTGGGAGTAGTTGGCCAGCACACACCGCTCTAAGCAGCCCGGATCCCACAGAGTCCCGTGAAACTTTCTGGAGATGGAACGTTTTAGGCGTAAATCAGAGCGGTTTATGGAGTGAGCGGTGCAACAGGGAAGGCCAGGTGCGTGCCACCACAGAGCTTCTACGCGAAATTCTGGCTGCCCAAATACGACACATAAAAATAAAATCGCGTGACTCACGCGACACCATAAATATGGGCACCTGCAGAGATATAGGGGACGGTCCAAAGAAAATAGAAAGCGAATTGAAGCGGGCAACGTCTCGTCTTGAAAATGCTACCGACAATAAGATCCTAAAGGGAGAATGACGCACCGCAAAGCACGGTCCCCAAAACCGCTCCAAAAGTGATTGAGGACACGACGAAGCTCTTGTCGATAGTCGTCAACGTACCAAGCATGGTGCCAGTCTCCAAGTACAATAAAGCACCGGCGATGATCCCTACAAAGCACTTGATGCACTTAGCACGACTCTCAACTGGAAAGCAAGTTACCGGCCAAACAGTGTCGTCTGGACGACGAGTGTCGTCGTTGACATATTACAATCTGCGAATTTCAGGCGGAAGATTTCAACGTGTATGTGCATAATCTTGGGTTGTAAAGCTGTTGGGGACTCCACTTTCAATTGGCACATTCACCTGTGGCATATCCGAATTGGATCATGCTCAAGCAGGCGGTAAAGGTTAGCAAGCGCAAGCGATTACTCGTCTCCTTCTCCTCATCGTAGTCGTCAAAAGTGTACAGCACAGAGTCGGTTTTATCTACCCGCGAAATGTGCGTTGTTGACCTGGGAGCTTCACCAGGGCGGCGACCTGCTCCGACGCGCATATGCCCCGAAAGCACGCGCGCTCTACTCGAGGAGCTTGCGGGCCGAGGAGCGCTTAGGGGAACAGTCTTTCTGCAACTGTGCCAGGTCACTTTCGAGACAGCCGACGACAACTTCGTGACGAGCACCTTCGAAACCTGCTGGCATGGCACCTCAGCAAGTAAACCACTTGCACCACGGTAACATCATATTCTACGAGAAGTGCTAACGTTTCGATCGGCTATACACTCCATATAACTGTGACTGGAACAACATGGGCCAAACTGGGACTAGTTGTTCGAAGCAAGTATCCATGTAGCGGTCTAGTGTAGTGGTCCGTCAGTGCAAACCTTGTAGTTCACGGACATGGTAAAGTTAAACTACTCCGGGAAAATACACAACCAGAGGCGAGGAGACCAGAGTCTAGTAGTATCGAGGCTGTGCGAAATAGGCCCTTTAAGAAATTCAGGAACGACTGAACTCTGAGTGAACAACTTCGATCTAAGAAACGTGTGGGACTCGATGCAACAACGACAACGCCGTTCAATTTGTTTGGCCGGCGCACTTCAGGCCGTGTTTTCGTACTTCACTGCCCGTCGTATACTTTAGCTCTAGCAGTGAAGGGAGCTCTCGTGTCTGGTCCAAGACTACTTTCCCTTCCCTCGCGTCGGTAGATTGTTGCAATATCGAATATGACAGAACGGGACATATCTCAAATAGGCTTCGTTCTCATAAAATCTCGTTGACCGCTGACAGTTGTCATTTCAATCTTTGACTTTAACCGACAAGAATGGACAAATGGAAAATCTTGACGTCTATAAAACTAATGCTATTGGCGTATACTGCCACGTCATAAATATGTCGTAGATTCATTCATTTCAACTGGACAAGGAACCTGACATAATTGGTGCATCTTGCCAAGTCATAAATAATATTAGATTCATTTCATCTGAACTGGACACTTCTAAAAGCCACAACAACACAGATTTTCTAGGTGTTTGGTGTAGCGCTACTCTCAGTCTCACTAGTCAGAGCCTCCCGGCGGGAGACTCTCGGGAGGGCTATCTGAGCAGATTTAAGCACACCACCTCACTAGTGGGGTGGTCCGTCAGTGCAAACCTTGTAGTTCACGGACATGGTAAAGTTAAACTACTCCGGGAAAATACACAACCAGAGGCGAGGAGACCAGAGTCTAGTAGTATCGAGGCTGTGCGAAATAGGCCCTTTAAGAAATTCAGGAACGACTGGACTGACGGGAACAGTGAAATATATATATGTAATTGTGATAGAACAGGTGATAATGGGTATATATATTGAAGAAGATATATAGCAATATCACTGAAACAGGGACTCAGAAAGCAGTGGCTGGGGGAAACCGGTGATACAAAACTGATAGAAGGATTACGGGAGTGAGCTTTCTAGCAGGTGAGTGTCATACGGTGACACACGACCAGTGACACACGCAGCAAGGGGTGATACTAGGAGAAGCTGGACCCCCATACAGTGGGGGGGGATTTCAGCTTCCCCGTGACACCACCTCACCCCGAAGGTGTGAGTGGCCATGCGAGAGCAAGGAAAACCCTAAGCCCTAACCCAATGTCAATTTAGTGTCCAGGCCGAGGGGGCCTTTTCCAACCCAGCTAGAAGCACATCCGTGCATGGGCGCTGCCTAGGCATCTAAGAGACATATAAACAGGCTAGGCGGGCTAGTCCCGCTCTACGGTCTTTGTACATCAGGGCAAGCATCTACAAGCCGCGACGTGATTGCGGAATGGCGGCGGCGGAGTTCTCGATTGCAGAATGGCTACTATCCTTAATCCAGATCCTCCCACAAGAATCTAGCGCAAATGGGCATGGCGACCTTGTATGTCGTATATAGTGGCCCGGCATATGCTTTGGGGCAATATTTATGAACCTTTTGAATTACCTATAACATTTCTTTGCTTGAAATGTCGATGGTTTGACCTTTAATCTTAACGTGGTTTGGGTGGGTGCTTTCACAGAATTTTAATCAAAATGCTAGATCCTACCACAAGGATCTAGGGTACCGACAACTCTAGGCCTTGCTACACGAGCTCGGGTTGGTGCGTATGTTGTTAACCCTCGAGAATATGACCAAAACTAATTTTGTAAGCCCTTTAATATCATACTAGCCGGATTAATCGCCGCATATGCGCATGCCATGGTGTAGTACCGTCGAAATTCAATATTTCCATCATTATCAGGGTCTGAAAATCGTATTCTAGAACCTCTAGCGGTAGTTCTAACCGTTCAAAAAATCCCCAAAAAAATCCCCAGGAGACTTTGAACTCATATTAAAGTACTGAAGTGCTCACCAAGGCAAAGATCTAGCCTTAAAGCTTAAAATGGACCAAGACTCGCGCCCAAAATGCGAAATTATCCCCATACTTAAGGAATGTGTATATCTTACCCATGTGACCGCGTTCGTGTGATGTGTCCAATATACATTATCCAAGTCATATTTTGACCCAAACATGATTAATATACATGCATACCTTGAGATATATCATGTCTATGGTGGCAAAGGATCGATATACGATTGGCAAAAAATTATGGAAGATACACCCCGCTTTTGAAGCTTTAAAAGGCGTAGCAGTTCAAAATTTGGTTGGGGCATGCTATAAATGCATTAGCTAGGAGTATATATGATGGATTCTCGTCAAACCACGCACCATACTACTTAGTATAGGTCCCATGTGGAAAGTATTCCTTGGTGTTGACTTGTAGAAAGCTCGTGGGGCGCCTAAATAAATTATTGAAAAAGTGATCCTTGTGGGAGGATCTAGAGCGTTCTAGGTCCTCCCACAAGGATCTCGGGATAGTAGCCAAGAAGTCCTCGAGCGCCACGAAAACGATGAATCAGCCAATGCCCACGCGGTGCCAAAGCCAAAAGCGGCCTGGCACCACCAGAGCGAATGCGTCGCTGAAGAGGGGATAGGGAGGTGGAAGGTGGAAAATGCGGTGAGGGAACGTGATCGAGGCCATGGGGAGGAACTCGAAAGGGATGATGGAGAGGGGGGAAGCGGTCGCGATAGCACCACCAGACACCACCAGATGGCGACAAAGGGGTGCGCCAGGTGAGAGTGAAGAATGCGGAGGGGAGAGGGTGTTGAAGTCAAAGTTCTCGTGGTCGATGTTGTTGAACACGCTGGTGTCGATGTTGGTGCTTGGTGCATAAGCACCACCAAGCACCACCAGACTGTAGCCAGCGGTAAATTGTCGATGTCGAAGTAGTTCAAGCGCAGATCTGACCGCGGCCATGCGCGCAATCTGACGCAAAGAAGCCATGCAGCTGCGGCTGTAAAATCTGTGATGTATAAGGTTTGGGTTTGGGTGGCAAAAGATAACTTCTTGCAAAATCAACTAAATCAAGAGATGAAAAAGTCAATTTGGGGTGAATTTTCACGAGGAAAACGTCGGTGAGGTCAAAAACGTCGTACGGTAAAGCGGTCCCCCGGCAGCAGGGGCGCTGCTGGCCAGAGTGTAGAAGGATGCTTATATAAAAAAAATGACGGAGTGCACCAAAATGCACGAAAGCCGACGGAGACGGTGCGCGGGATACCAATCACAGTCGGTTATTGGCAAGCCACGAAAGACGGAAGCGGCAAAAAGAACGGAGACGGAAAGGTACTCGCCGCTTTTTACGGTGCGGATCAAGCCGCGATAGCTGTGATGTCAACAACTGACGGAAACGGTGCGCGGATTCCCAGTCACAAACGGTAGGGTAACCCACGATAAACGGCAGCGGCAAGAGGAACGGAGACGGAAAAAATGCCGCTGTTACGGTACGCAGTTGAATTAAGCTGCGCGTTGAAGGTAATTAAAACGGTGCTGACGGTTTTTTTAGAATCGGATAAACCGAAGCGAGCCGAACCAACCGGAATCACCACTCACGTGAAGTGGGACCGATAACCTGATAGAACAGGTGATAATGGGTATATATATTGAAGAAGATATATAGCAATATCACTGAAACAGGGACTCAGAAAGCAGTGGCTGGGGGAAACCGGTGATACAAAACTGATAGAAGAATTTCGGCAGTAGTTTTCTAGCAGGTGTGTGTCATACGGTGACACACGACCAGTGACACACGCAGCAAGGGGTGATACTAGGAGAAGCTGGACCCCCATACAGTGGGGGGGGATTTCAGCTTCCCCATGAAATTGACGGAGTCGGGTATATATATATATATCACGGAAACCTAGAGCAAAGCTGTCAAGCAGGTGTCTCGGGTTTCACAGTGCGAAGATGGTTGAATAATATACGGGAAGTGTTTTATTCCCTGATCTGAGCAGGACCGTGCCAGGCAAGACGGCACCGCGGGTCGAGGGGTGACACAGGCGGACAGGACTGCCACCCCCTTACAGTGGGGGGGCTAAAGTCATTGTTCCCATGACACCACCTCACCCCGAAGAGGTGAGGTGCCAAGGCAGTACCCAACCCTAAACCCTAGAGATACAAATGTTATAAGTCCAGGGGACATTAAGGTCCAGCTAACGAGAATGCCAAGCAGCTGACTTACAACAGTGGCTCTACGCAGGATTGAAGGGCAGGGGTCCCGATGCTCTAAGGGGTCACTGCCGGTGCATCGGACGGCGTCACGTCGGTGATCGACACCGCCGCAGCCGTGCTGCCGGAGAAAGACGGAAGCCACACAGGCGACGAGCGGAACGCCGGCCAGTCCTCTTCCTCGTCGTCATCGTGGACGGCATGGAAAGCTGGCGGCGTCGCATCAGGCAGTTCTTCGTCGGATTGTTCATCGCAGAGGCCAACGCCCGAGAATCGGACGGTCATGGCTGCCGCACCCGGCTGAGGGGAGTCGTCCAGCGGCGGGGGCTCCAATGCTTGCAAAGAGTTGGCACGGGCTGTCGGCGGTGGCGCAGGCGGCCACGCCGACATCGGAGGAGGAAGAGCCGCCGTGGGGGCGGTCGCCGGCGCCCGCCCCGGAGCGAAGGATGCCGAACAGGAGTAGGGGCACACGCCCTCGGTGTCAAGGTGGCCCGTGGTCACCGCCCACAGGCGGAAGCAGGTGACACAAACGAGCCCGGTGCCCTCCCACTGCAGGTAGCGGGCATTGCGCACGGGTTTCCACTCACCGACGGGGGGGGGCAATTTCTTCCAGCCGAGGGCATGCATTGTTGGATATACCCCTAGGACTCGGGATATATTCACTCAGTGATCAGTTTTCTCAGAATGTAATAAAGTTGATAAGTTAACCCGATATAACGGGCATAAACAGTTAGGGTTCGGGTTCGGGTGACAGTCATACACACTACTATAGGAAGAGTCACAAAGCGAGCGGTGTGACTGTTCCAGCACACCACCTAGTGTGGTGACTGGCTAGCCGAAAGTGAAACCTGTGAACAAACACCATCTACAGCGGTGGAAATTGGACTCTAAGGGAAGGCCTGTCCTTTCTGGCAGGGCGGTTCCCAGTCAAGAGTTGTAAACCTGAAACCGGTCCGTGATCGGACCCTTCTGCACATACAGCTACGGTCAATCTCACTGTGCAGGAGCGGCATGATTAACTTCCTAGCCACTAGTTGGCGGTGGCACTGCTGTGCCGGCCCGCAGCACAGTCATGGTGCCGTGAATTGAAGATGTCGATGCCGTGATTGAATCATTCGTAGAGCTCCAGAAGAAATCTGAAAGGCCTCGATCGTCGTGCGAGGGATCCTCCCCGTCCTCCTCGTCAGTAGTCGGTCCCGGTGAGTAGTCCGGTGACGGTGGTGCATCCCAATACAGCGGTGAAGCGGGCGGGACCGGGAGTGGAGGTACCGGGATGTAAAGCCCGATTGGTGCATTGTGAAGGCCTTGCCGAGCACGGTGCCGGCCGTGCCGGCGCGGTGGAATAGCAACCGGTGCCGCAGAAGTGAATGCAGGCTCGCTGGTGGTCGCCTCGGCAGCACCACCGACCTCCAGGCCGGTGTGGTCCGATGCACATGCCTCGCCAAGAGTGGCAGCCGAGATTGGCGCCGCGGTGGCGCAAACACAGAAGAGAGCACACACCATCATCGCAATCGCCGAAGAGCGGCCAAACCCCCAAGGCGGTGCACCGCATCCCCGACGAGATGTTAGAGGCTGCGGGACCGCATCCTCACCGTCAATAAGGTCATACCCAGCTGCAGACCCGTCCTTGTCGCCGTCGCAAGAGTCAGTCTCCGACCCGGCGTGCATGTACCGCATCGCCAAGTCCCTGCCCTCAGCCGCGATCGAGAGTCCCCCCATCCGCGCGATCCGGTCCGCAAAGCAGAGGTCGGGCTCGTGCGCGTGCATGGGGTCCACCGGCATCATGTCATCGGCGTCGGACGCCCCCGACTCGCCCGGGCAAACATGCGTGATTGCCGCCGGCGGTGGCGCCGGCGGTGCGTCCTCGCGGACATGCGTGCAAGCGGCAGCCGAGATCCCGCTCTCGACACCACCGACCGTGAAGCCGCCCATGTGGGTGGCAGGCCGGCAGTAGGGCAGGAATTCCTGCAACGCACCGTCTTCCCGCTCCGGCTCGATCCCGAAGGAACACGCCGAAACGCCGTCGAGCATCTCCGGCTTGCCCCCCGCCAGAAGGCAGAGCGCATCGAACCGCTCGCCGTCGTGCTTGTCCATGGCCGTCTGAAACTGCTCCGCCAGCAGGTCGTTCTCGATGTCACCGAGGGAGAAGCTGTGGAAGCTTCCCCCAGCGCCGTGCTTGCCGCCGTTCGGGCAGTCGCGGTGCCAGTGGCGGGCCTCGTCCTTCCTGCACGTTGAATTTTGGCAGAACGGAATGAAGTCGCCGCTGCCTTTGTGAAAGGCAACGCGCTTCCTCACCTGCGACTGCGGCCAGTTTCCCCCCGTCGGGAGGTCACCTGCCGCAAAACGAACACCGGAGCCGCCTCCCCCGTTGCCGATCTTGTTCTTGTCCGCCCGCGGGGTAAAACCCCGCCCGTTGACCTTGTCCGTGAGGACCTTCAGCTGCCGCTTCACGTCGAGGATGATGGCCGCGAGGTCGGACAGCTGCGAGGTGTCGCCGTCAGTGGCCACGGCCGCTGCGGACAGGGCGAACGAGGCAGTGTGCGTACCGGCTGCCACGTGTCGGGCGTAGCACTCGAGGACCCATTGTTGAATGGTAAGAAGGTCCACGGCCGCTCGCTGCTGGCGGGTGAAGAGCCTCGACACCACCGGCGCGTAGAAAGCAGGGTCCAGCGCGGCGAGGAAGAGCTCCTTCACCTCGTCATCGTCGAGGGTGTTGCGCCTCTTGGCGGACCTAAGGTGGCCGGGTAATTTTTTTGGTAAATTACCGGCTCGGTAATTACCGGTAATTTACCCGGTAATACCTGCACCCAAATTGTCTTACCCCCCCATACTTAAGGAATTCCCGGTAATTTACCACGGTAAGATGGTATTACCATGGTAAATTACCTGGATTTCGTCAAATTACCGTCGATTTTACCAAAAAACTCCAGATCGGCGGCTGGGAGTGACACGACTTGACCTCCAACACAAAAAACCATTCTTGGTCAATCAATAACACGGCGACGGGAGAGGCAAACGAAGTGGCAATAATGGCCTCAGGTGACACCATATCCCTGACTGGGGATGATACATTACATGACTGGAAGGATTCCCACGGCACTATTCATAAAGTTCCTCAGGATATCTTGGACGCCTTGAAGACCCCTCTACGCGGGCAGTGCTTCGGACCACAACACTCATTCCTCTTGTCTCTGTTTCGTGACGTCCCAGAATACCACGTGACTCTGAACCCGAAGAAGTCCTGTGCCCTGAACGTTTGGACCACGCTCATATGCAAGTATGACGAGTCCCTCAAGACCAATACGGCCTATCATAGGATCAACTCGGGCAAGCTCCTCAATAAGATCTTGGACTGCGACAACGTACCCGACGAGGATAAGCTTGCGCTCACGGCCAAGTGCACCGCCGCGCATGGCAAGGAGTGGCGTTCGCAGTATGCGACAAAGCGTAAGGCGATGGAATCGTCAGATGCTGCAGCGTTGTCGAGTGCTGAGCAGACGGTTTTGCAAGACGTGGATCCCTCTGCTGCCAAACGTCAAGAGCGACAAGCCGCCTTAAAGGAGTATGGTATCCACACTTGCACAGAGGTGCAAGCACGGGCGTTAAACTTCTTGCTTGGCTGCTTTTTTTTGCGTGCAAAATTCCGTTTGTTGTTGTAGGAAACGTTTTCTTTATCGCGTTTATCAAAGCACTCAGTCCTGGTTATGCGAAGTGGTTGCCCGGTCGAACCCAATTGCGCACCTCTATTCTTGACGACGTATATGAAGAGACACTTTTGGCGACAGATGCAGCTTTGGATAACAAGCCAGGCAAGAGGACCCTTGGCATTGATGGTAAGACCAACGCTGTGGGTCGTGCCACTTGCAATATCGGCGAAGCTAAGCTAGGCATCTCTGCTTATGTGACAACTAAGTATTTCGGGAAACGCGAGCACAGCGGGAAAGTGCAAGCGAATTACGTCTACGAAGAGATTCACGATCGTGCTGACAAGTTCCAGGCTATCGTCGCCGACAACACTGGCAATATGCAGGTGCGCAGCGCTCAGCATTTCGTTACATCCTTTGGTTCCCTCGTGCACAGTACGTAGTAGCGAGTTTCACTCTAGCACGCACTGCACTGAGTATTTCGTTGCAAATCGAAGTGTGGGAGCAACGATAATTGCTGGCGGATCGATATTGACTATGTTTTTACTTCGTTGCGCCTTCGCTGCACACCCGCAGGTCATGTTTCGCTTATTACGCGCTTGGTTCCCCTTCCTTTACATTATGGGATGCTGTATTCATGTATTAGATCTCTTAGTGGAAGACATCGCAAAGCTTGAGTCCATTTCCCTTGTTGTAGCCGACTTTTTTTTCGTCACAGTTTTCTTGAAACGGTATGCTATGCTATGGGAGACACTCCTACAAGCACAACGTGAGAAATTCGGTAACCATTCTCAAGTACTGAAAATATTTCCCTTGACACGCTTTGCGTTCGCATTTCTCATGATCGAATCCGCTTTGTACAACTGGAGTATATTGCGCGATGTACCTGAGTGGCCTGAGTACGCAGTCGTGAAAAAGAAAGCAATTCAACGCAAACCTAACAGTGAGAATGACTTCAATCGCTTTGAGGATTTGGTGGGCGATGTTTCCTTGAAAAAGAAAGGCGTTGCTGTCAACATGATTTTGGGGCCACTTTCGAATATGCTGCATTATCTCGAGGGGGAAAGTGTACCGCCTTCTCACTTGGTGCCTCTTTATGTTTTGTTTTATCAATCTCTCAATGAGCTCCCTTTAGCTGTAACCACTCAGTTAGATGCAGACGATATCAAGAGTGTCCAACAGTTAGCGAGAGATCGTTGGCTAGGTGCACAGAGAAAAGTCGGCCTGCGACACGATGTGCACTGTCTCGCTTTCTGTTTGGACGTGTATGTTCAAGCTCTTGTGGTTTTAATATTCGGTGAGGCTCAGCTCGCTCGTATCAAAAACACATTCAAAGACAGCGATGTGCTAGCCGCGATAAAGAACTATTGTGGTGGATCGATCGGTCCGAAATACCAGCGCCTCGTCCAAGAGTACAGTGTTTTCAAGGCTAAAGGCGATCCGTATAGCCTCAAGCTCAGTGCAGTAACCAGTCTCGTGCGTACTCAAGTTCCCGAGAAGATTCACCCTTTGCTTTCAGACGAGGATAAATCTAACAAGTTCAGATACTTTATGTGTTGCCTAAAACACTTTCATTTGGTTTCTTCCAACCTGGTGTTTTGGAATTCTTTGGATATTGTCCGCGCAGACTGTGCGGCCTTGATCGAAATGGTCATATGTGTTTTGACCATCGTGTTGCATGCCTGCAATATCGAGCGCATCAACAAGGACGCTGATGCGGTGCACTCCAAATCACGACCTCGCTTTGGAGATTCAAATTCAAAGAAAGCAATCTATTGCTATGTCAACTTGTCACTCCAGTTTAAGGCGAACCTCTCTTTCAAGGAATACCTGAAAACTGTCAACGAGGAGGATGAGGAAAATGTCCTGCTTAGTTTTCAGGAGGTTGCCGAGGATTCTTCTGATGAGGAGCTGCCGGCGGGTCGTGAAGAGGCGGGTGATAACGAGGATTCGTCAGACGACGATGAGGTTGCAGAGCCTCCGTCCCCAGGATGTGGACTCTCGCCTTCCTTTTGAGTGTCCTGTTGGGTTTCAAGCACTCGAGAAACCTGCGGCTTTCATCACGAGTGCGACAGGGGTGACAGGTTTGTTTATCGTGATGTTATGGAAAGAGGATGGTTGGGAGTTGGGCAAGGTAGTCAAGTATGCTGCCAAACGTGTTCGTCACAACTACGATATCCTCTGGAGTGAGGGGGTCCGAGGCTCAAGATTATCGTTGGATGAATATGCCGAGATTGAATCTCTTGATGTGCAGCCAGTTGGCTCCTGGGCATATTTGCGCAAGGCATAAGAGTGTTTCGTTCGTTGACAGACACCCGCCATTTATTCATTATGTTCCTGGCTATCGTCAGTGACCGGACATATGCGATATCTTTTATATTTTGAATTTTTCACGATCATTAATTTGCTTGACTTTGCTGTGAATATGAATATCTGCTGTGAATATGACCATTTGTTGTGATTATGATTATTTGTTGTGATTTTCATTATCTGTTGTGATTATTATTATCTGCGGTGAATATCGTTATTTGCCGTGAATGTGATCATCTGCTATGAATACCAATATCCGCCGTGAATATCATAATTTGCTGTGAATATCGTTATTCGTTGTGAATATTGTTAGCTGCATTGACGATTCGTTATTGTTAACTTACTATCTGCTGACTGTTATGAATAACAGTATGTATACGAATATAGAACCGTATTTTTTTGGGCACTTCCTGCGCCGCACGCACCGCCCCCGCACCGCCCCCGCACACACCGCCCATCCGCCCGTCCGCCCGCCCACCGATGCTCGTGTGGCGCAGTATGCAATAGTTGGGTATACTTGTGCCTCAGGACTTTCTGTCTGCACTTCTCTGTAAAATATTATGCTATTTTGTGACCGCGCATGGTCGAGCATGTGGGAGATTGTGCACTCAACAATCTCCAATGATCGTCGTGTACCCATAGGAACCGAAAAAATCGAATTCGGAATTCGTATGCAATAGTTGGGTATATTTGTGCCTCGGGACTTTCTGTCTGCACTTCTCTGTAAAATATTATGCTATTTTGTGACCGCGCATGGTCGAGCATGTGGGACATTATGCACTCAACTATCTCCTATGATCATTGTGTATCCATAGGACCCGAAAAAATCGAATTCGGAATTCGTATGCAAAAGTAGGGTCAACTGGTGCAGGCGGTAATTACCTGGTATTACCACGTATGGTAATTACCGGTAAATTACCCGGTATTACCACCCCCCACTTTCAAATTACCGGTAATGCGGCCACCTTAGGCGGACCGTAAGGCCGCGTTGAAGTCCGTGATGGACTCGGACGGGTCGGTGTGGGCCTTAAAACGGACGCCAAGGAGGTCCGATGTCCCCTGGAAGGGTGCACCGGAGTCCAGCAGACGCCTTGCGAGCTCCAGCAGGGCCCGCTTGCCGTCCAGAGGGTGCAAGGTCGCAGATGCCTCGAGCCAGTCACCCGCTGGAGAGGCGGGAGACACGATGAGCTCGAGAGTTGAGAAGAGGAGCTTGTTGGCCTCGGGTCGCACGGCCAACGTGGAGTCCTCCAAGTCGAACATAGGGGCAAACAGCGCGTCCTCGGCCTCGAATGCCTCCTGGAGAGCAGGCACCAGCTTGGAGAGGAGCACCTGAGCGTTCGACTCCGTACCCGTAAATCGGTCATGCTTGTCGGGAAAGCATTTTCGGATGACGTGCTTCGCCACGCTCTCGTCGAAGCGCTCACGCGTGAGCGAGCGAACACCCGCCAAGAAAACGGCTTGGGCGGAGTTCGCAGCTGGCGCAACAGCGGGCGCCGGCGTAGCCGGCGTGACGGAATTACGTGCGGCAGCGGAGTCGAAAATTGTAGCTAGCGAGCGTCGGCGTGACGCCACACTTGAGGTCAATCTAGTCGCAACCATGATGTAGAAGACTATAGAGACGAAGCGAGGGTAAATGCGGCGAGGAACGGAAGGAGCGGCGGCCAAAAGTCGTAAGGCGGTTGTCGAGGAAAAGAAGGAAAGCTGCGGCGTAAAAATTTCCCCAAACGTGCATGTGGATCTAACAACGCGGCCAAGGAACTTGGTGTCGGATCCGACCAAAATTCCAACGTCTGCCAACGCGTAGTACGGGAAAATCAAGCAGCCACGAGCCCGAGCTTTCCGTAAGTCCAATCAACCAGCCGCGAAACTAGGCCATACCGCTCCGCCGCGCCTCTAGAGGAGCCCCTCACTTCATCTCAAGCGTCGGTGTTTAGCCTGACATGGCCAAACAACGCAGTGTCTAAACAAAGAGTGAGTGGGGCCAAACCTGTTGGATATACCCCTAGGACTCGGGATATATTCACTCAGTGATCAGTTTTCTCAGAATGTAATAAAGTTGATAAGTTAACCCGATATAACGGGCATAAACAGTTAGGGTTCGGGTTCGGGTGACAGTCATACACACTGCTATAGGAAGAGTCACAAAGCGAGCGGTGTGACGTTCCGGCATGCATGGAACCGACGGTGGGCTTGCCACCGCCACCACTGCCGCCACCGCCCCTGCCACCACCGCCACCAGCACCACCGCGCCCAGCACCACCAGATGTCGGAGGGGAAGGCGCGGAGAGGCGGGCCAAGGCGAACTCGTCACGGAACACCTTGGCGATGCGCAAAGTGAGGGCGACGAAGGTGAAGGGGACGTTGGCCCCAAGGTCGCGCAACACCACCAGGTAAAGTGGTGCGACGTGGGGGGAGACGGCCGCAGAAGTACGAAGGACGCTGTAGAGGTCCGCGACCATGTCGGTGTCGCTGTACTGCAGGTGAATCTTCTTGTGCTTGTCGGCCAACGTGCGGAAGGCCGCAAGCTGCGGGGCGGGGTCGACGGTCTCGTCGAGAATGATCGCCCTAAGGCGGACCCAGAAGCGATGCGTGTCGGGGTCCCCGATGCCCTCCACATGGAAACGAAGGCGCTGCAATGCGCAGCGGCCATCGCGGGGATGCACCTCCACGGACTCCTCATACAGGGTGAGGGCAGTGGAGCGGAGGACCGTGGGGAGGACGGCATACACGAGCTCGTTGAGGACGATGTGGTAGTCGGAGTACTCGTTGTCCAGATCCAGAAGCTTGGCGATGTCATCACGGGAAACAGGCCCGAAAACATGGGCCATGTTGGCGAGCAAGTCCGCGAAGTCCGACTCAGCTTCAGGTCCGTCAAGAGTAAGGCCGACGGAGCTCTTGAAGCCGTGGGTCCGAAGGAGCTTGGCCAACTCCTCGCCGTAGGAGAAGGCGTAGTCGAGCTTGTCCGCGAATTCCGTACGCTGGGAGGGCTTCACAGGCGTGGAGACCCAAACCGTAGGGTCAGCGTGAAATTCAGCAGAGGTGGCCGCCCGAGAGACTGGTGTCGGCTTGGCGGTCAATTGCGACATGCGCATAATCGAGTCTCCAGTGCCGCCACGGTCGTGGCTAGCCGATGAAGTAGGGCTGGCGGAGGAATGCCCTCCAGGAGAACCCCTCGCAGCACGAAGGCGGCTGCCGAGGGAGACGCGGTCCGTGCTCATCTCTGGAAGAACGTAGCGTGGAATGACGTCGGGTTGGGAGTGCGAATGCCGCACGAAATCCGGGAGCTGGTTCCGCTCGAGGAAATGGACCGGTGCCGTAAAAAACACGCGGTTTGTGGTGAACGAAGAAGCTGGCAATGCGCTCAGCCAGATGCAAGCAGCTTGTTTCGCTGCAAGCGGCCGCTGGTTCCGCGGGATCTCAGAGCAGTGAAAATCGAAACACGCACTAAGTGGTGAACCGATAACCTGACAGGAACAGTGATATATATATATGTAATTGACGGAGTCGGGTATATATATATATATATATCACGGAAACCTAGAGCAAAGCTGTCAAGCAAGTGTCTCGGGTTTCACAGTGCGAAGATGGTTGAATAATATACGGGAAGTGTTTTATTCCCTGATCTGAGCAGGACCGTGCCAGGCAAGACGGCACCGCGGGTCGAGGGGTGACACAGGCGGACAGGACTGCCACCCCCTTACAGTGGGGGGCTAAAGTCACTGTTCCCATGATGAACTCTGAGTGAACAACTTCGATCTAAGAAACGTGTGGGACTCGATGCAACAACGACAACGCCGTTCAATTTGTTTGGCCGGCGCACTTCAGGCCGTGTTTTCGTACTTCACTGCCCGTCGTATACTTTAGCTCTAGCAGTGGAGGGAGCTCTCGTGTCAGGTCCAAGACTACTTTCCCTTCCCTCGCGTCGGTAGATTGTTGCAATATCGAATATGACAGAACGGGACATAACGACATATCTCAAATAGGCTTCGTTCTCATAAAATCTCGTTGACCGCTGACAGTTGTCATTTCAATCTTTGACTTTAACCGACAAGAATGGACAAATGGAAAATCTTGACGTCTATAAAACTAATGCTATTGGCGTATACTGCCACGTCATAAATATGTCGCAGATTCATTCATTTCAACTGGACAAGGAACCTGACATAATTGGTGCATCTTGCCAAGTCATAAATAATATTAGATTCATTTCATCTGAACTGGACACTTCTAAAAGCCACGACAACACAGTTTTTCTAGGTGTTTGGTGTAGCGCTACTCTCAGTCTCACTAGTCAGAGCCTCCCGGCGGTAGCACCGAGACTCTCGGGAGGGCTATCTGAGCAGATTTAAGCACACCACCTCACTAGTGAGGTGGTGCCAGATAGCAAGGACAAGGACAGTACTAGTCGCGGCGGTCACATAAGTTTGGCCAGTAGCCAAAATAGTTAACAACTTCAGTTGTGCTAAAATGCTAATTGAGAAACTGCGCAGTTGGGTGGACTGTCGGGCCATCCCTAGGAGCCTACAACTAAATCACAAAGCAAAACGACCATAATGCAGGCGGCTCAATTCAAAGATGAACGAAGTGACGGTGTGTCAGGCTACGGAAAGTAAAATCGAAGTTGGCAAAGGACTTCTGCATTCCACGCCAGGGCGTGGTGTGCATCCAAAGGCAACCAGTCAATCAACCGGGTCATAGAACAGCTTGATGGTGGCCTCTGTTAGTTAGGGTATGAAATCGGTGCGGGGATTTTCACTGTACGAGTCGGGTCAAATCATATACTGTATCGTCGTGTGGCGAAAATGCTCCACGACTGGATTTGAACCCGTGACGTTCGCTTCTCTAGTGCGACGCTCTAACCAACTGAGCTACGTGAAGCTATTGATGCCATCTTCGCGCATTTCAGTGGTACTCGTACAGCTCAAACGATTACTGATCGAAGATAAATCGTGACATCGACGATGACGTACCAGCATCACGACTGCGGGCGTTTGGCATCCTTCGATCCGTAACAGCCATGCTACTAAGACGACGCGGTCAACCATGCCCGCGCGGTACCAAAGCCAAAAGTGATCTGACACCACCAGAGCGAACGCGTCGATGAAGATGTACCCGGAGGCACTGCGCGATTGACGGAGTTGAGTCATCATAAGAGTATCGTGGGGTTGCACGGTGCCAGTGAAATTGGGTTTGCGAATACGAGAAGAATGAGTACCCGGTGTCCGGGGTGTGATAATATGACACTATGACGATATGACAGTACAATAGTATGGCAGTGCCGTATGACAGTCATGGTGACACTTGGTCAGATCATCGGACTACGGTCGAATTCGGGTTCAGATTGAAGAGACGATGAAAATGAGCATCAGATGTCTGGGGGTTGACAATGTGACCCGATGACGGCATGATAGTATGACAGTACGATGATAGTACTGTATGACCGTCACCGGGATAGTTCGTCAACGAGACATCAGAATCGAAGATGTAGCATCGAATCAGAAATGGAATAAATCGAGATATGATCGGGTCAGAACCGAACGGTGCATCGTGATATGACATCGGGTAGTTGGGTCGGTGGACCGAGTTGCCTGAGTTGCAATAAGCAAGGGACGGTATCGATATTTCGATATCCCGATATATCGATATATCGAAAATATCGTTACCTATCGATATATTAATTTTAGCGATCTCGAAAAATATCATATTAATCGGCATTAATTCGGTACTTACTCATATCAATCGATAGTAATTTGCGTACTTACTCATATCAATCGATAGTAATTCTGGTATTTTGATATCGATTTATCGATGTCGGATTTTTCGCGCCATATCGATATGCGTTTTAGCTGAACCCCGATATCGCGATATATCGCAGATATCGATAATATGACCAGGGCGACGGGACGACGCTCATGGATCCCAACAGCCCTGAGCCCGTATCATAACTTGGTCCGCGAATCGATCTTGGAATGAGCGAATGATTGGTATCCTTACAACGTTACAAGCGTACATTCTTATTGGAAACAACCAATCATATGCGCATATATGTGAGCCCAAGATCTATTCAACCCGGATCGAGCATCACAATGAAGGCCAGGATAGAAACCTTAAAGCCACAAATTTCAAAATCCCTTTCAAAAATACAAAAATATGGGTATATAGGCGCGGAGGTGTAGTCAAACGTCGCAAGACAGCCTCATCGTCCGGTGTCGCCCTTGTCCCTCAAGGCAGGGGTCCGATCAAGCGCACTCCTCGAAATCCGTTCGATCCCCATGGTTCAGATGACATCGAATTCGAAATTCGAGAGATTCGCGCGGAGCGTCTTTGCAGGAACCGCACCGCAATGGCTTATAATGTCTATTGGGCGCACCTTACGGTGGGTTTACCCACCGTAAGAGACATTCGAAAACCGCATGTTAGAGCTAGCATGTTGTGCCAACTTGGGCAAACCCATGCTTTTCGACACACCTTGGGGGTTATATTAGTGCGTGGACTTGAAAAAAGTACTTTACATACCGTATAGATGCGTCTAATATGCGTGCTAATACCAAGGGGTCAAGCGAAAAAACACCTCAAATCTTTACGGTGGGTTACTGTCAGGGCTCGCTATGCGAGCGATATGTATGGCACGGCTATTATTGAACGACAATAGCACGCGCAAGAGTTTGGTGGTATGAGTGCAGTCTGATTAACACTTGATAGTATACAAAAACATTTTTTCAATAATGGATGTCACCTCATAGCTTAGGGCGCTAGAGAACCGCCGCCTGATACTCGAAACAGGAGGATGACCATGAACCCCTTAGGCGATACCATGCCCCTTTCTGCGAATGGCAGATTTAATCTCTGACCCCCCCTAAAACTCGGGAAACATCCCTAGGTCACGGTGTACCACATTATTACGGTGCTATACAATAATTAGCTAAACTCGAGCTTAGGGCATCCTAGAGGGTTCTTCGGGGTCCAATCTGCGCCAGATTTGAACCGATTTGGCCAAGTAACGAGGGAGGAATGGCAATTCGCGTACAGTCCAATTTTCAGGGCGATTCCTGATAAATCCCGATGCGACTATTTGACATGCCCGGAGTTATTTTAACAAGAAACCGAAATATGTTGTGTGCTGCCTCTGCGTGCCATGTGGGATGACTTTTATTCTTACTGCCAGGCGCGACAAATGAAATCAGCTGATTGGTGACTGCACATTATGCTATGCGATTATTGTAATGTATCAAAATTATGTTCCCGACTAGTGAGGTACAACTTATTATGTAAAAGGTAAATCGCTTTTGTTTTTTATTTGTTGGTGGGTGAAAGGCTCTGCGTTGATAATGATGACAGCGGTTTTCAAATATACATCACACCTGAACTGAAAGAGATCCAGCTACTCCTCAAGCATTCTACTGTTAATTAGGCAACCATGGTCCCCCATCCAGTGTCAACAATACTCTGTTATGGTAGATAATATACATATACTATATAATTTACAATATACATCACACATGAAAGATATCCAACTCCTCAAGCACTTTAATTAATTTGGCAACCGTGGTCCCGAATCCAGTGTCAACATAATCTGTGAAACAATGAAAAGAGCAGTCGTGTAAAGAGAAACAGCAACTGGCATGCGTGCTGCAGCACATATTGCTGCACGGGATTTGTTAAAGCCTGAGCACGGACCAAATAGAGTAAACTGAGCAGAGACTAGAGGTCCAACCAGAATATAGAACCATAGCACCGGATCGTGGAAAAAAAGCCACGCCATCGGAGGGCTTGACCCAACGAGAGCTGCAAGACTCGTTAGCATGCCGAAAAAGTCGGTCAGCGCAGGCTTGGAGTGGCAATCATAAGGAAACTGCCACTCCTCCTTCTGACGATCTCTCAGAATCAGGTTTTCCAACACGTCCACGGGCGGCAGCGCACGCAGGCCACTGATAAGCAAGGCAAAGTATCTGGACTGCATCTCCGAAAGAGGAGGAATGCTTCCCACAGATGGCCGGACCCAGCCAATAAAAGCCAGGGAATCCCGGTACTTGGGATGAATGGCATGCTTGTACAGATCCCTTGGATGCAGACTGCACAGATCCTCCGGGAGCCAGGGCATAGCGGGTTCATACCCAGTGCAGGCGATGATTGCATCGCAACAGAAACACGTCCCGTCTTTCAGCGTCACACTAACTTCATCTATGTGATCGACTTCGCTTTCGCGGTACACAGCGCCACCCTCCACGATAGCGCCTACGAACCGCGTGGATTTGGTAGACGCGTGGCGGAAAGGGCTGAATGTCGTGGGCTTCACTTGCTGGACCCTCTGGCGTGCTGTCTCGTCCGAGGGTGAGGCAAAGAGGTCCTCTAAGATGATCTTCACTTGATGCCACAGCGCGCCTGTATTCGGAGCGGTAGGGAACCAATCGCGAGGCAAACTGTGATACGCACGGCAGGTGTCAACGTCCGTGGGGACACCAGCAGCGAGGCGAGGGATGAGTGCCCCAGGGCCATTCCGTGCGGTAATGAGGACCTTCTCAGCTTGCGGTGCGAGCAGCGCACTGATGTCAGAGCCGCTCTCGCCGAGCCCCACCACCACCACCCGTTTGCCCATGAAGGCCGCAGCGTCTTTGAACGCACTTGAGTGAATCACCGACCCCTTGAACAGTTCCCGTCCCCGCCACCGAGGCACTTTTGGCCGGGAGCTCAGACCGGCGCACACCATCAGGTGGTCGTACTCAGAACTCCAGACAAGTCCCTTACTGTCCCGAAACGTCAGATTCCAAGTCGCGCTCTTTCGGCAGAACACCGCCTTCACCACCTCGACATTAAAACGGAAGTGGTGGCGGATGCCGAAAAAGTCGATGTAGTCGCTCAGGTAGTCGAGGTACTCCTGCCATCCCAGCTGGCGCGCGGGCAGGTCTCTTGAGCTCAAAGGGAAGGCGCTAAAAGCAGTCATGAAGTTGGAGGAAGTGAACTGCCCACCCTTGTATGTGTAACTGCGGAACACGCCGCCAAAGCTCGAAGCCTTCTCGAAGCACTCGCAGTCATGCCCGAAGGCTCGGCACTCCCTGACTGCTGCGATGCCTGACGGGCCTGCGCCAATCACTGCGACCCGCTTTTTGAGCAATTTAGAGACCAGACCGGGTTCCTTGAGGGGATCCGAAGGAACTGGACCGAAAGCTCCGTTGTGCAGGTGCCTGTAGAATTCCAGCGGTCTGGCGAGAATTTGGGTAGCGATCCAGAGCCATACCAGCCACACGTTGAGCACCGTAAAGGTAATCACGCTTATTATCACTTGTACGACCTTTTTCGGCTGGGTTGGGAATGTAATGTTATCGGAGGCTGGCATGTCCTTCTTGATGTGAAGTGTTTTCGCAAGGCCCAGGAAAAAGTGGATTCAGGTTGTCGCGGGGGGCCCTGCCAGGACATTGCTCTACAGTTTCTTGGAGACACATCAATACTGCGTCTTCTCACTGCAGACAGCCCACGCACAGGCCCTTTGTCAAGACGGCCGGCAACGCGTCCTTCCTTCACTTTGAGCTGTCTATACTATCGAGGCCTGAAGCATGCCCAACAACCAGCTAAGGTGCCGAAATAGAGGTAGCAGCTGGTAGTTAAGACTATAACGATTCTAGTAGCCGCTCAGGTAATTTTCAAACGAGGTTATCAGAACCTTGAAGGGCTTCACTTCGTTTGAAACATGCAAGGGGTGTTCCCAAAATGAAACACACTGCGACCGAACGAAGATGTGCACGTATGCCGTGGCTGCCGAAAGCTTCAACGCCAGTGATATTGCAGCGGATGCCATGTGCCACTATGCTTAGCTTCGAGACGAAGAAGGCTTGGAGACTGAACGCGCATGTCTTGACTGAAGTGCTGTAAAAATATCTAAGGAATGTGGTATCTTATTTTGACGCACCACGATGCCCTCAAAAGATAGCCAGGGATGGGCATCGAAGAGTTCATTTGTTTCCCACCTTGTCACACGACGAAACACAGGACGAAGTTCTGCGTAAATGAAAAAAACAGCTGCAGCAGTATCGGTTCGAGAAGAAATAAAACTTCGAGTCCTGCTCGTCTTTCTGTTATGTTGTCGTCTCGCTGTCAGAAGTGATTCGGTTTTACAAGGTGTAAGTGGTATTGGTCGCAACGATGCATTTTCAGCAAGGCTGGGGACCGGGCGAAGTAAGTTGAAGTGGAAAAGTCCACTCACGCCTGCGAGCTATGGCAGATTATTGTGTTCGAGTTGACAACACATAAAAGGAAAGCAACTGAACACTAAAGTCGGCGAGATTGAATTTACAACTGGTTGATCTCGTGCAATTCACGAGTGATAAGTTCTTTGGTCTCACACTTAGAGCCTCCATCTGTTGTACCGTGGTGTTACAGAACCTGTACAGTTTTGTACAAAGTGCAGCGACACGTCTTATGTCTAGGTGATTACAGGTCGAGGTAACATGTCATGACATGACATGGCATGGCATGGCATGGGCATGGGCATGGCATGGCATTGGCATGTCATGTCACAGGAAACAGTACCACGGTACCATCACCTGTGTCACGTGTAGGTACTGTTAACTGTAGAGTCGAGCCCTTTTGATCTGGGCTCCCACTCCTGTTCCTGCTCCTGTTATTTTGCCACATCGGACTGGCACCTGACGCTCGCCCAACGCCCATGCTCGCGGCGTGCTCACATGAGCGTGGATCAAAAATGGTCTCGCATCCTGTTGGATTGAAATATTCCACCTGGTGCAGCGTCGATCGGGAATATGTCTGTATGATCCAAGCTTTCAATGTATGATTCAAAATGTCAGATGACAGGTCAGCAAGAGGAACAGGTTTCACCGAACCTGTTGTCGCTCGCACGTCATCGACAACCAATGGTGTTTTGCCAGTTGTACAATTACAAAAGTCGTATTATCTTAGCTGTCTGATGAACTGTCTGATGTGTCACTGTCACACTGCTCCACATGAGTATAAGTACAGGTGTACTTCTACAAGTCCAGGTGTACTTGTATATGTCCAACTGTACATTATACCCCGTGGTGACATGACTTACGGCAATTTGTCTCCAATTTTAAGACTGTATTTGTAGTGTGACAATAATAATATAACATTTACGCTGAGAATAATGACAATGTCATGAGTCCGCTAATCCTGCAAGCAGGCAACGAAGAAGCTTGAATCATCCTCATGCCTAGGTAGCGCGCCCCGAAGGGCTCATCTAGGTCATATCAACCTAGGAAACCGCGGCAGGGCAAAACTACGCAGAGCGCTAAAAAGGTCGTGCCGGCGGAGAAACAGCAGAGGAGGTGGAAGGGGAGCGAGGCTGTGATGGAAAAAGAGGGCGGAAGCGAGGCGGAGGAAGGGCGGTGGTGGA
>LGRX02003758.1:0-23774 GCA_001247695.2 Cymbomonas tetramitiformis
ACAAGCCCTACGCGCTCCGGCAAGCCCTACGCGCTCCGATAAGCCCGACGCGCTCCGGCAAGCCCGACGCGCTCCGACACGCCCTACGCGCTCCGACAAGCCATACGCGCTTCGACAAGCCCTACGCGCTCCGGCACGCCCTACGCGCTCCGGCAAGCCCGACGCGCTCCGACAAGCCCGACGCGCTCCGACAAGCCCTACGCGCTCCGGCACGCCCTACGCGCTCCGGCAAGCCCGACGCGCTCCGACAAGCCCGACGCGCTCCGACAAGCCCTACGCGCTCCGACAAGCCCTACGTTTTGGAATTCAGAGTCGGGTTATCTGCAACAAGCGAGCGTAAACTTTCATTCTCAAAAGATATAGCAGTTCGCAGCTCGAAACGCCACGAACTTTGTCGCTCAATCATTATTGATTGGCCAGTCTAAGTGAAAGTTCGCTATTTAGTTAGTTATGACGTGCCACTGCCAAGTTCATAACGACTGCAGTGACACGTCTGCGATGGGCCGTGAACTGTTACACACTGTGTCTTGCCGATGGTCATCATATGATCCAACGGCCACGATTAGTTCAGCAGATCTAGATCTAGATCTAAGGGTTTCATAGGGTTTCTTCAGGGTTCCTTCAGGGTTTGATCATCCTGACTGCTGTACAGGGCCTAGACAGTCATGCTTTACATCAAACTGATCAGCAGACACTGCAGATTCCAACACCCCTTCTAAAGGGTGACTGTCTAGTTATCCTACTGCCAGTTCTTGGGAATGGTGCCCCTTCAGTCAGCAATGCCCAGTCCTTGGGATGGTGCCCCTTCAGTCTTCTGGCTCCAGCTCCAGTCTTTGGGATGGTGCCCCCTTCAGTCTTCAGTTCCAGTGATATGGGGATGGTGCCCCTTCAGCTCCAGTTTATGGGGATGGTGCCCCTTCAATCTTCATTTGATCATCACGGGGTAGGTTGTCAAGATATCCACTCGTAGTCCAGGATAAAGCTCAGGATGTCCAGATAGTCCAACCTGACAAGCCTCGGGATCATCATCCTCATGCGAGTCGGAGCCCGAGTCCAGATCGGGGATGGAGTCATCAAAGTTGTCACCAAAGTGGTCACCATCATCATCCTCGGTGAACACCTTCATAGAGTCGAAGATGTGCTTGGTGGCGCCACAATCCAGAACAGCGCTCTTGTCCATAGTGGAGCGGGGCGCAACTCGCAGGTCAGGATCCACCACCCCCCCGGCCACCTTAGCACAGCGAGCAGTAGCATCAGTAGGCACCGCCAACACTCTGTCCAGCACTGAATAATTGTCGGAGAGGGCGAGTCCAGAGGATGGAGGGTCCACAAAGGCAGATTTACCAGATTGCCCTCCCTCACCGAGAGCAAATAAAGCCTTACCGGTGTCCTCCAGGCCAGGGTATAAGTCAGATTGCCCTCTCTTACAGAGAGCAAATAAAGTCTCACCAGTATCAGAGTGCTTCTCCTCCTCGCCAGCAGTGTGGGATATAACAACCTCAGGCTCGCCCACCTCCGTCAGGACAGAGTAGTAATTGAGTACCGGGAACACAGAGGACTGGGACTCCACAGGTACAGAGCCTCGACCACATATCCAGTGCTCGCACAGGGCCGGACTGGAAGGCAGTGACCCAGAGATGCTGAGATTACCAGCCTCACCTGACCCTGAGCTGAGGGCAGAGTGTTCACCGTCCAGAAATTCACATAACGAGAACTCCACCAGCTCGGAGTCCTGATACGGTGATAGCTGGCCCAAGGCTGGACAAGAGGTCAGCGAGCCAGAGATGCTATCACAACCAGATTCCAATAGCCCAGAACCGTAGTCACTGGCATATATATCTTCACCAGTCTCGTTCAGACCAGGGTGTAAGTCAGATGTACTAGCCTCCCGAATGGCAAAAAGGACCTCACCAGCCTCTTCCAGTCCAGGATAAAGCTCAGATTTTCCAGCTGCAGCACCAAGATGTTCACCAGGCTTCGGTAAGCTACCATTCTTCTCGTAGTCAGCCACCCTCTTGAGAATCGCCGCCTTGGTAGTCGGCGAAGCCGTCTTGAAGAACGCTTCCCGCTTCTCAACGTTCTTGATGAAACAGTCCTTAGCAGAGTGCCCACGCCTGTGACAGACAGGGCACGGGACTTTGACAGCAACCTCAGATTCAGAATTGTCGCCGGTGTGGTTCACTGCGAGGGCACAGCGCGTCACAGCAGCACGCGGGGCGAGTATCGTGTCGTAGTGAGATGTGACTTGGTCCGACAGCACATTCGCGGTCGGCAGGGTCTCAGACATGAATTTGGCCTTGAGGAGCATATAGCCTGGGTGCAGTCGCACAATAGCCATGGCAGAAAAGATGGTCTCAACCGTCTCCATACACAGAGGCTTGCCAGAAGGAGTAACGCGCGTGTTCGCGGAGTACTCGCGTATACGACGAAGTGTCTCCTTCGACTCCAAAAACGTGGAGAGAGGAGGGGCAAGTCTCGAGAGTTGATTCGGTAGCGACAGCAGCCTATCCACCTGGGTGATGAAGTAGACAGCGCTGGTGGTGTGTCGCAATTGAGCCAGTTCCCGCCAAGCTCCGTGACCGTCAGAATGTTGTTCGTAGCTGCGAACGATAGCGTTCGCAGTGCCAGTGGTAACACGGCAGAGGAAGTCATAAAACAGTTCATTTGCTTTCTCAAGATAGAGTTTATCCTCCCTCACCATGTGGAGCGGAGTAGACGCCGAAAGCAACAATGCTAGAGAAGGGTGGCGCAAAGAAGGCTTAATTCTCGCACAAAACTCGTCCCAAATTCCTTCCTGGTCAGATTCCTTGCCAGAAAAGTACGAGTCCGCGGAAAGCCCCTTGGTCATACGAGAAAGACCAGGTAAAGGACGTCGCCCACCAGCGGGCGACAAAGGGAGATGCTTGTCCTCAGGGACAGGAGCGGCGCTGAGGCCTGGCTGATGAAGGTTGCGCATATCGAAGAGCTGAGCACTCAAACCTTTCACCATATCCTTAAGCGCCGAGATATCCTCCTGCTGGTTACTCAGCATAACATCTCGCGAAGACGACTCGCCAGAATAGGACACTTCATATTCTGGCGCGCCACCAGCAGGTGGCGGTGTCGCAACTTGGCTATAGCTCTTACTCCCTTTGACCATAGTGAATTCTCTTACGCGCAGCGGAAAATTTGCGTGATAAACGAAAATGGATCCTCACTTACAACGTAAGTGGGCCCATAACCTTTTGGAATTCAGAGTCGGGTTATCTGCAACAAGCGAGCGTAAACTTTCATTCTCAAAAGATATAGCAGTTCGCAGCTTGAAACGCCACGAACTTTGTCGCTCAATCATTATTGATTGGCCAGTCTAAGTGAAAGTTCGCTATTTAGTTAGTTATGACGTGCCACTGCCAAGTTCATAACAACTGCAGTGACACGTCTGCGATGGGCCGTGAACTGTTACACACTGTGTCTTGCCGATGGTCATCATATGATCCAACGGCCTCGATTAGTTCAGCAGATCTAGATCTAGGTCTAAGGGTTTCATAGGGTTTCTTCAGGGTTCTTCAGGGTTTGATCATCCTGACTGCTGTACAGGGCCTAGACAGTCATGCTTTACATCAAACTGATCAGCAGACACTGCAGTGACTCCAAAACTACGCGCCCGACAAGCCCTACGCGCTCCGACACGCCCCTTACGCTCCGACACGCCCTACGCGCTCCGACACGCTTCTACGCGCGCTCCGGTAAAGCCGCCTCTAATGCGCGCCCGGCAAGCTCCTACGCGCTCCGACAAGCCCGGACAAGGCCCGACAAGCTCCTTACGTGAAGCCCGTTAGTCTTTACGTGCGCTCCGACAAGCCCTACGCTCCGGATGAAGCCCCCGACAAGCCCACAAGCCCTACGCGTCTTCCGGGTAGTTCCCAATGTGCTGGCCCGACAAGCCCTACGCGCTCCGGCAAGCCCTACGCGCTCCGGCACGCCCTACGCGCTCCGACAAGCCCGACGCGCTCCGGCAAGCCCTACGCGCTCCGACAAGCACAAGCCGTGCTCCGTGCAACCACACATATGGAGGGGAAGAGCGTTCCAGCAATGTTCAGGATGTCTGGGGAGGAAGATATTCTAACATTGCAGGAAAAACAATTTCAGTCAAGGAAAATGTCTCTGTAAAAAAGAAATAAACAAATGGAGTGACAGAGTCACAGCAGCAGCAGCAACAGCAGCAGCAGGGTCAAGGGGAATCGAGAAGTTCCGAATTGTGAAACCTCAGGCACAAAGGTCGATCTAAGTTGAGAACCTCTGAATTGCCTTTGAAAAGAATTCGGAAAAATATCACTCCAAATGGCAAAGGAAGATGTCGTCATTTGAGGGTCGGGAAACAACACACAACTGATGATCCGCAGCGACTGTACAGGTGAAAGTCGCCCCAGAACTTTTTAAAGCGAGACGAGATGGCCCGAGTTGTCATGTTTCGAGTACTCGCTCAGGGCACCAAGTCTACCAACTCCCAAAAGTTTCCACGCCGCCATGGCCCAGGTAACAAGACTTCCAAGTCGGTGTGAGGCCCTGAAGCTGGGTTCCCCCTCGAGCAACACTTCGTCGGGCACCCCGTTCCCCGGGAGAACGCAACAGAGGATCAGTAGACACAGGTTTGTGCAGACATCACCGCTGAAATTCCTCACGCTGGCTCAGCCAGTTTCAACACTTAGCTTACATCGTTACGATTGGCGCTTCCCCGAAAGAATGGGGACGATGGCGTATGTTCGTATGTCGACTGAAGGCCCCGCACCTGCCTCCAGCGCCTCCACGCCTTGGTTCACCATGGTCGCTGCAGCCCGCTCCGCATCCCGTCCGGTGCCGGCGGTCCACGCGGCGGCCTCAGGTTCAGAGGACGCCTTGCTCCGCTCCACGCCGCCCTCCGCGGTCTGAGGGAGCGCAGCGTCGCCGTAGCCATTCGCCCGAAGCCACAAACGATAGGAGGGTTCACTGACCACCTGGTATCGGGTCGCAAAGGAGAAATGTCAGTGCTGCCTAAAGCAGGTCTCGGTGACACCTTGCAAGGGGTGCAGTGAAGGGTCATCAGTGCTGCCTAAAGCAGGGCTCGGTGACACCTTGCAAGGGGTGCAGTGAAGGGTCATCAGGGCTGCCTAAAGCAGGGCTCGGTGACACCTTGCAAGGGGTGCAGTGAAGGGTCATCAGTGCTGCCTAAAGTGGGGGTTGCGACTAATGTGGAACAAGAGATTAGCCGAAGAATCTGCATCGAGCCCCCAAATCTATGGTCCCATAGCTAGCGTGAACATTGTAGCCTGTTCTGCATCGTCAGATACATAGCCTTTAGGGTGTAGGGTTTAGGTTGCCAGGCTTCGCTGGATGGCACAGCTCCTGCAGGATACCTTCGTAATAAATTGAACAGCGCCCTTCGGCAGGGTGGACCACAGTCTCTTGTGTGCGGCTGGGTCCGTCGAGTCTGCGTCTCGCCATGCTCCCCCAGCCCCCTCCCACGAGGTATTCAGAGCATCCGACGAAGCATCATCCTTTGAATAAGAGCAGCAAGTCCGGGCCAAGTGCCGGGAAGACACGGAGGCGCAAGCAAGCCAGGACCACGTGCCGGAAACGTGCGAAGTACTGCAAGACTTTCGCGGAGAGCGAATGTCCGGAACCAATGACGAATGAAGTGCTGCGCAGGTTGTGAAACCTAAAACCCTAATTTAGCCGGCAACACTTTTGGATTCTCACAGCATATCCCTAACGAGCTGGAACCAGTTCTCAGCCTCCCGACAATCCGATTCCCTGCTCGGAATGTGCTGCGCACGCTGAACAGCTATGTCTTGAGCGCGACGCACACAGGATGTGGGTCGTCTAACTACAAGGACGTCGCGAGATTTCGGCCGTGGATATGGATATAGTCAGTCTGAGGCAAAGCACACCGGGATGAATATGGTCTGTTGTGTGGTATGCGGTAACCGGGTCCCAGTTGCGTTTCGTATCTTTCCTAGACTGTTCCACCGCCTCAACCACCTCAGCCACGTCGACGCAGCCTGTCAGGCCGAGTCTCTTGACGATCTCCCCCACGATTGCGGCTTGGTCGCGCTTCATGTGCTCGTAGTGCATGTCGTAGGTCGCATAAGGAACCCATTGCAAGTAGTGGTTGAAGAACCTCACAAACTGTGGGAAGTCCCACGGGTGTCCTGTTGGTTGCCAGGCATACAGAGGAGGGTGAATCGGTGTCTTTTCCTGCTTGCTTGCCCCCTAGAAACGAGCGCCACAAGCCGGAAGGCTGCGCAAACAAGCGGGGCGACTGAACGACTAACGGGGAAGATACTCACCTTTAGGGAGACTCGATTGCATTTTGAAGTACGACAACGCAACGTCTCTAAGATCCCGGTGGGACGTGAACACAAAGTCGACGTTTTGATGAAGTCGGGGCACGTACTGATGTATTTTTACCACGTGCGCCCGGCTGAAGTCTCGTTGAAAGGAGAGAATTTCTTCCAGCCTGTGCACCGAAGTGTACTTAGCGAAAGAGTACTGGAAATAGCACAGCCAGGAAAACGGAATTGTAGGCTACAAGAAGGCTCGCGCACCTGTCTGAATGGCCGTGAAAAGTGGGAACCGTTTCTCCAAGAGCTTGCTCGAGGACAGTCCGAAGAACGTTGAATTGCCACGTGGATCCCGATCTTTGCATTCCTGTCGATAAAATTCGGAAGCTATGCGAACGTGCCTGCTCGCAAGGGCCTGATTTGACCGCTTGTCCCCTTGCTGTAACGCAGAAGCTCGTTCCAATACAGAGGAGCAGCGAAAGCCCAGCCCGAGCACTTAACGCTCGCAACATCAGGTTGTCTGTCTCTCTGCTTGATAAGAGTCACATCAGAGAAATGTCGAATTAAGCCGTGAGCTCGCCGGCTACGATAGTACGGCGTCTTGCTTTTTGAATCCTCATGTGAATCTCAATACGATGGTGCTATCAGGCGGGTTCTACTAAGGATCCATAAGATGATCCCAAGGCTACGGTAGGCACTGTTATCGTAATAGTCACGACTCTGGTAGAAAAATAGAAGATCTTGAAACTATTGTACCACTATCATCGGATTGTTTGCAGAACGTGCATCCATTCACTCACTGCTGCTAGTCTCACACAACTACTACTACAAGCGAAGGTTGAAGGTATCAGACTCTAGACTGATTGTGATACTTAAATTATTTCCCAAAAGTTGCCAACTGGAGGTTTTCTCGCGACTAGCTCGATTTCTTGCTCGCACGATCGGTCACGTTCAGCGGAGGGGAACGGTCAGGATGACTGTTTCCCGGAGTCGATCTGAAAACTGAGGTTTTCATCTCCCCCGTTTTCGAACTCAACTGCACAAATTCCAGTAACCCGACAGCGACAGAAACTTGCAACTTCTCTTTTACAGCATGTGCGAGTGACGCATATTATAACTGCATCCTATCCTGGCATGCACACTCTTTGTGACTTCCCTTGGGCGCTCGCAAGCGAGCAAATCGTTGAAGAGAGTCAACGAAACCTCACGCCTCGATGTAATGTCAAGCTTATAAAATCACAGTGAGCATAGAGGAAGCACGCCACGCACACGCAGTCAGGGCAGAAATCATCCTCTAAAACAAAGTTGGATAGGTGGTGTGCGCCTGTGATGGGAGTCAAGGAGCTTCCTGATGATCTCACCGACGATCTCTGCAATGACGGAGGCAAGCTGTGTCCTGAACTCCTGCCAGGTGGTGGCGTGACCTTTCTCGTTGTCAAAAGGGTGAATTTTGCGTATCGTCTGGTTCCCTTTCGCTTCGAGTCCGCCAGAGCTCGAACTGCGTACCCATCGGGAAGACTGGCAAGGAAAGCCCTCTTGAAGTTAGCTATCCAAGGGGGAGTGACACTATACCCAACAGTCCGTGGACACCGTTACTGCTGAACGTGGTTTAGGTGCTCACTTCTCAGCACAGATAAGGTTTTTCAACTACCAGAAGCTTGTCGTACTGCTGAGAACAGAGAATGGCAGAATATCTGACGTTTCATCCCTATCGGGACAGACATCACCTGCATGCACTCAAGAGATGGTCTTGCGTGTGCATCGGTGTCTTCTTGTATTCATTCGGCGGGTTAGGCTCTGCCATGAGTATTGGTCGGAGCTTTCGAAAGACGCACCAAAAGTTTTCACTTGGACAAATACGCCTCGGTGTGGCGTGCAGGTCACAAGGTACTTTGGCTCATACGGCACGGTCAGAGTACCGGGAACGTGGCGAAAGAGGAGGCTTGGACAGGGGATGCGGCTGAGGGAGCGCACTGCCACACGCGCTATACAGCCTACCGGCAGTCTTTGGATCACATCGACTCGCCCTTAACACAAAAAGGTATAACTTGCAACGTGCAGCATAGACACTCATTCTGCTGCACGCTTTATTGAGACTACCAGCCTCACAGGCAATTGTTCGCCCATGCTTTACGAGAACACTAGAGGAAAACTCGTTATGTGGTTCTTCCTTGGTCTCTGATCGTACGTGGCCTATCTTGGTGATGAGTTCGGAGGGAAGCAGTAGGCATGGCCCATATCACATGTTTTGGAGTTTCACAGGATGCGAGCAGGCGGGGGAGACGCAGCGGTTGATAAGCGCATGGGAGAAAAAGCCCGAGTTAGTCGTATGCTCAGCTTTGACGCGTGCGATTCAGACCGCGGCTATCATGTTTGCGCACGAGCTGGAGTCAGGCACCGCGCGCCTTGTGATCCGCCCGGAGTTGAGGGAGTGCTTCGCTGATAATAACGAAAACAGTGGGCGACCCCTAGCTGAACTACGACAGTGCAGGTCTCTGCTCCATCTCGCATCCATCACGTTGAAAATGTGCTTGTCAATTTTAATAAGCTCCAGACCGCTTTCACCAATCTTAAGTAGCTTCCGGGTTCTGCACCGCTCTATTATGACGTTTGAGAGTCGTACTCCACACCAACTGAGACTGCGGTTGTGGTATTTGTGCGGACGGCAGTCAACTGCGGGCGTTACCTTGTTGGCGGAATATCGAGGCCGCGCTCTCCGACGAGGCGACTGCTGAATGGGGGCAGCACTGGGATGCTCATTGGGCGAGAGGGGCAGGAGGCGCTTGGCAGGCGCATGTCAGTGACCCCGCACGGCACGAGGCGTTCTCTCGTTGGCTGGCGGCACAATCTGAGCGATATGTTGCGATTGTCAGTCATTGGGGTACCATCAATAATTGGTTGAACCGACAGCCGTGGACTGCGGAGATTGAACGGGTCCCAGTCAGCAGCACTTGGATAGCAAGTGAATGGCCCACAGAAGGCATTGCGAGGCGGTTCGGAGTGCGGAATGCGGAATGGATAGCCGTTGTTTTATCGCCATCTACTCCTACTTTAGGTTAGTTTTTTTACTGAAGTGAAACTGCAAGTTTTCATAAGGATTTACGTCCAACTTTCATCCCCAAAAGTTCTCAGCAAATATCACCTCCAGATTAATGCACCTTACTTATCGGACAGGCCGAAACAGGGATGAGCAGCACACGTCATGCATGCGGATTCATCACAGATACCCACACACCGTCTTCGACGGGTGCGTGCCGCGTCGGTATCCGCCCGAAACTTGCCACAATTTTTTCTCAAATATATATATGTATTTCCCTTGAAGTACAAGGGCTGAGATCAACTGGCGGCAACCAGGAGAACGTTGGCGGTCTGGTTTCTCCTGGAATGTTATCGGATATTTTTAAGGCTTACTGCTTGATGTTACTAACAATCGGAGGTCGGCTGTTGATTGTGACTACTTCAAATCTGTCTATGAGAGCGTGCTCAGCTCTCTATGCTGAGATCTGACCGGCAGCCCTCCTGGGAGACCCCTGTAATACCCCTAGGCTGTCCCAACTCGTGGGTATCACGTGTCACATCGGTCACTAGCCGTTCGGGGTTTAGATTTTACTTGGGGAGATACAGCCCTGAGTGTATTCGATATATTTACCTCTACAATATATTCGATACCGAGCCAACCTGTAAAGTAACTTGTCAATTCGAACTCCCTCGGCTTCCCTCGTGTTCGATCGACACATGCCTGTCACTTCATATTCGATTCCTTCATCAATTCCATCATCAGACGCTGCAACCGCCAATCAGTTGAGATCCGTCATATATACCCATATGTCATCTCACCAGTCTCTCATTCGAATACTCACATATATGTCGATGTGGCAGTAACTGGGGTTCTCCTACTTTCCCTCCAGTTCTGTTCGACTCTTCGAGTTCTGAATGGTTTCCCACCATTTCTCTGAAGTCTAGTATGTTGTGGGTGCAAATGCCACACAGTGTCATACGGAGGCTCTAAGCCTAGCTGCAATTTCTGCTGGCGGGCGCGAGCTTGGCTCGCGCCGGGAAAATCAGGGATTCGCGGAGGAAAATCAGGGATTCGGGCCCGAAGGGCCAAGCAATTCAGGGATTTGGCCCGCAGGCCAGGCGAGGGTCGAAGGCGACGCCACTCATTCAGGGATTTTACTGCAAGAAACGAGGTAAAAAAAACTTATGCCTTTGCATGTGGCCGTGTCAGTTGATCGAACTCGCGCGCGTCAGTGCTCAGTGGCCGTGTCATGTCAGTTGATCGGTGGCCGTCGGTGTCAGTGGCCGTGTCAGTCGAGTGGCCGTGTTTGTGGCCGTGTCTTGTGGCCGTGTAGTGCGGTTTCCTGTGTCAGTGGTTGCTCGTCTGTGTCACGGGTACGGGTATCACCAAGCATAAGCCGAAAACTCTTATTCTAAGCGACACGGTCTCAGTGTCACTGCGTAACGAAGGATGTCACTTCAATTCAAGCAAATTATCTTTTATGGAGTAGGAACGATAGTCTAATCAACCTGACAATCCCTAACTCTCAGTACACATCGCTTTCTCGCTTCTCCCATATATGGAACATGGTATATCATTATTTTGGTGCACTGCAGTATTCATTTTTCTTCATATCTTGATATCTAGTTCATGAAGCTTCGTTGTGTATGTAGGAAGTCAACTATATTTGAAATGTGAGTTGAAACAAAGTCATGTGTATGGCATTAAGGAATATTATGAGTGGACTATTAAGACCTAATTTCTCTTTAAGGAATCTATAAAAATTCGAAAAGGAATATTCCCTATTTTCAAAATTTTCGCCTGCGGCGGGCATTTTGGGATTTTCAGGGATATGCCATGCCGGCTCGCGCCGGCGTTTTGCATAAATTGCAACTAGGGCTCTAAGTCCTGATCAATCAATCATACCTCTCAGGTCATACGTGCGACTATCATCACACATGTCGCTCGTCACTCTGACACGCCTGTCACTCGCACCGACTCGCGTTCTACCATAGTACAACTCTCCCCCCCTTCTAGCAAGGGACGGTATCGGGATTTTTTTGCCATCGATAACTTTGAATAACTGCTTGAGAACTATCGATTGATATGATATCATGAAAACTGTTAATTTTTAATATTGATTGATATGAATAACTCTGTAAATGTGTAAAACACTATCGATTGATATGAATGACTTTGTAAAACATTATCGAATGATAGTTAGAAATTTTGGCTATCGATAATCGATAATGATACCGATATTAATCTCAAAAATGTCAGTATATCGACATTTCAGATATCGATACTCAGCAAGGGACATTTAAAAGCCTTCAAGCAATTCGGGGGTTACAAATGAGTCACAACAGGGGTAGTTGCAAAATCAAGGTAAGGATTTTTATGCCAATCTGATTTTTATGCCTTTCAGATTCTAAATCTCGAGATACGAGCGATGTAAGTATATGCTTAAATATGGTTAAGTATGGGAGATGATCGAGCGGTATCGGCCATAACTTTTCCATACCGTGGTCACTTTGATCCCTTAAGCGCGCAATATGTTTAGTTTGCTTTGGGAGACCTATTTATCAAATGAAAATATTTTCAAATGTTTTTGCAGAAAAGGCCTTCGCGCAAATGAGTCACAACAGGCGGGGTTGCAAATGAGTCACAGCAGGGGTTGCCAATGAGTCGCAGTCGGCGGGGTTGCAAATGAGGCAATTTTTTCTCCATATAATGCATTTATTTGGTGTTTATTGAGGCCATCGTCAAATCGGAGTGTTCGAGTGTGCCCTCAGTCACTCTCTTTCTTAAATCTTAGTGCATCTAACCACACCCACCGGTGCTTGCATGGGAGGCTAAAAACTACCTAAACAATCTAAACATGTTTAACGGTTTGTGTTTTCTATCTACCCACCAGCTAACAGCATTTTCACTCATTCTGGCTGGAGCCATGGTCATATACAAGCCCTGGTCAAATTATCGGCATCTGCTAGATATCGCGATATCGGGGTTCAGTTACGGCGCATATCGATATGACGCGAAAAAATCGATATCGATAAATCGATATAAAAACCCCCAAAACTCTATCGATTTATATGAATATGTACCCACGCAAACCGTTATCGACAGAAATGATATGAATAAGTACCCGAAGTGTTATCGATTGATATGATATTTTTCGGTAACGCTAAAAAACTGTCGATGAATAACGATATTTTCGATATATCGAACTATCGGCACTGCCCCTTGCCTTTTAGGCGCGCCTACGTCCTCGCTAGCGCTATGAGTAATCTCCCTTATAGACATTGTCTGGCGATCGAGTGACGGATATAACAGTCTGACCGATAGATTGCATATCACTGGTGGCAGTTTTATCAGAATGCGTTAACTTGTTAAACCGTATTGCCCGTTATGAAAGGCTTACGGGTTCCAGGGTTCACGGCCGATTGTCGGTCATACACACTACTAACGTGACACTATCAGATAATGACAATCACCGTGACACTTCCAACACATCACCTAGCGGGTAAACGATATTGGACACGAAGTGGGAACTGGTTCCGCGCGATCGAGAGGTCATCAGACCTGAGACAGGTCGTCATCGTCTCTTCGCCGGAAATTTCCGGCGAAATCACATCAACACATTGCATGCTGCCGAGCGGAGGGCAGGTTGCATACTGGGGAAGGCAGATTGCATGGTGCCGCATGGTGCCGAGAGCAGGTTGCATGCTGGGGAATAGTTTTCAGAAGCATATGAAAAATATTGTATTGCTTCTGAAAACTATTCCTACTTATTATATATCAGAAACCCTTTGACTTGCCCTTTACCGGTGCACGCGACCGGCAAGCATCTTTGAAACTTCCGAGTTTCAAAGATGCGTTTTGTATTTTGGGTGCACCCTAAAATTACAAAACAGCCGAGCGCTTCCCGTTTGTGCGGGATATTCACATTTATTCCATGGCATATTTCATATGAAATATACAGATAAGCACGAAGGCATCGGCCACGCATCTTTGAAACTAACGAGTTTCGAAGATGCGTTTTTTGTCATTTGCGTGCGCATACCCCAATAGCAAATCAGCCGAGCGCTTCCCGTTGGCGTGGGGTATCCAACGCTTGAATGTTGAATATTCATTATAATATGAGTTAGCATGCGAGCTTGCAAAGGCATCGGGACAGAATCTACGAAACTGTCCTATGCCTTTCCCTAGAAATTATTTGCCCATTCATCCGTGTGGATTCGCATATGGACAGAGAACACACTATTCGATGAAAATGACATTCTCATGTGAAAATGATATTGCCGTATTTACCTCATGAAAGGATTAAAAAACCGCATTTTAACAGTCAAGAACATGCAAGTGCAGGTTGTGCATTAGATTTAATGGTTTTTATGGTACAAAATTGAGGTCAAATGCACTTTTTCGAAATCTAGGAGGAGTGAAAACACAAAGAACTTTTGACTCGGAATCTATATACACGTTATACACATATTATTTACATGTTTTTTTTCAGTCTTGCTTTACGCGTCCACTTCAGGTGCTACCGCTACCGCTACGCAATTATCAAAAGCTTCGTCTTCATCGGAATCATCCGATTCATTTAAGTCACCTAGGTCCTTGCGCGTGCGTTTGGATCGTTGTGCAAGCAAAGCGACGACTATCTGCGCGTATTGCTCGTTCGGTATACTCCGTTCGGGGTCTTTCGCATCCACATTCCATGCCAGCACTATTTCATTCTTATCGAAAGTCTCGGTAGACGGTCGGTGCCCCGGTGGCGCTGCGAAAGCTCCTGGGTGACTCGCAAGCTGCTTGCCGAGGTGCTTCTTCTTGGTGTCGGTGTGCTTTTTGGGTTGGCAATAGCGATATAGCAGCTGTTGAGTTAACGGATAGCGCGCCTCCACCTTCACCAAGTACAATGGATCCGACCATTCGCTTCGCCTCAGTTGTACGCGGAAAGCGAACTTGTCGTTTTCAGATTCCGCCGCGAGAGCCACTGCAAAGCTGCCGACTATCATCTGGCCGTAGGTGACCTCCCACTGGGCGTTGCCCACGTACTGCTCTGCTTGCTTTTGGGCTCGACCTTGATGTTTCCGTTTACCGTTGTACACTTCTATCGGCGCTCGATCAATTCGGCGTTGGATGCGCACCGGTATAGCGGGGACGGCGGCAGCCCCGTCAGCTTCTATCGCCAACGCGGGCGCCTCTATCAGTCGATCCAAGGTGGCATTGCGCTCGATGGCGATTTTCTCGGGATGCTGGAAGGGTATCGCGGGCGCTTGACATTCTCCACCAGCAGTTAGGTGGCGCTGTTTCTCGATGACATCCTCGCGCCAAAACTTTTCGTGCACGTCCGTGAGCTTTATGCCCAAAATGTCCTTCAACGCCTGTAAGGTATGCTCAAGCTTTTCGATGCCTTCTTCGGTAAAAGGAATCGGCTTGATGTATACAGGCCCCGCGACAGGGGGTGTAGAAGCAAGCTTTGCCAATGGAGTCTCGGGTAACCATTTGGGTGAAATGGAATACTGTTTGTATACTGCATGCCCACTTCGCCGTGCTCGTCCTTCTTGAACTTGAAAGCCTGCTGTGCTAAAATATTGTGGCAATCGAAGACGTGACCATCAAACCAAGAGCTGAAGTCGAAGATCTTCTCGGTGTGCTCGCACGTTACACCATCCGTATTCCGTAAAGCATTCTTGTGCGACCTCTATCATCTCGTCGAGCGTCCAAGCTTGCTTGCGTCGTAGACGCACGGAGAAGCGTGAAAACATCTGGTCAATGTTCTCGTGCGTATGTCCCACCAAAAGAAAGTTGAGTTTCACGTTGCGAAAGACGTCCGTGTGAACCAGCCAAGCTGCGTATGCCAACATCAACTTGCTCTTGTTGGTGCTCACATTGTCAAGCTGTACAAACAATACTTCCGGCATCGGGTATGAATTTCCCCCGTCCCCGTTGCGTCGATGCTCTTGAATGCGGAGGATATCCCGGTGCAAAACGTTGACAAGGAAGTTCGCATCGTCCTTGAAGTTGGCGTAGTTGAAGTCCATGAAGCGGCCCACGTTCTCGATCATGCTCCCCATGTTGTGCACGTCAAGGAAGTCCTTAGAGTCCAGATGTTTAGGGATACGTCGAAAGTGTGGCAGTCGGGTGGTCCACTGCGTCATGCCATCGATGATCACCGAGGCATACTTATGCCAAGTTTTGTTCATGGCAATGCTCTTGGTCATATTCGCTTTACGACCATGTTTGTAGAACTTCTGGCGCTCCGCTCGTGCGATTGCCAGATGTTTGTTGAGAGGCCCGTTGTATTGCGCTGTGCAAGGTACACAAATTCGGGTCATTGAACAAATTACATAAGCATATAAACGCATCACAAAGCTATACAAGAATATTCACCTTTTTGAGATTTGGTTAAGCCTTCCTTCAATAACTTGAAGGACGCGCAAACATCGCACTGAGAAAATCGGTTCACCGATGGAATCTTGAGCCAAGAGCTGCAATCTTCGTCAAATACTTTTGTCGCAAACGCGTGCACATGATGGGACAAACATTGCTAGACCCGAGCAATCTTAACACTCGCGAGTAGATATCAAACTTGTCTTTAACATTCACACGTGTCGGTAATTGTTCAGGCATATCTTAACACAGCACACAATCGTAGAGCTACCAAATTTTTGAAATTCTGATATTCTGAGATCACTTGCCAAGCTCTTATATACAAGCCCAAATTTCCAACATCCCCCATCTGTAGCTGCTGCCTGCAGTAGCACAGACTCAAATATGGGCTTGTTCAGCTTACTGAGTCGTATCTCCATCTGCCATGAACTTGCCCAGACTGAAGGTAAACATGCCAATGCCTTCACCTTCTCCACCTTGTAACATCTTAGCTCTGACCAAAGGGTTCTTGAACACCAGGACCCACATACACCTGCGGCCAATAGGTCCATGCTCCAGATGTCCAATCACATGCAGGCGTCCAGACTGACTCAAACGTCTGAAGTATGCGGCTCTGCTTTCGGTCATGTCCGTCAGATAATAAGAAGGAACGTGCACACATGCCACCACGCGGCTGGCCATAACTGCCAGTGGAAACGCGATATCCAACGCAGCAAACCAAGGAGAGGTCACCACAGCATCACAGACGCCATACTTCTCCTTCCATATGCGATAGTTACCTGGCTGAAGTGCATCACGCGCCTCTGACCAACCCAGCTGGGGATTCCAGTCATTGTTCATAAATCTCAACTGTGGCCATTGCTCCACCATCACCTCACTGATGACCCCAGTGCCTGCCCATGGGTCCCACACGCCATCGATGGACTTCCAGTCCACCTCTGTCGCCAAGCGTCTCACCTCGGAAGGCACCGTGATGGCAAGCTCCAGTCCCCACTGTAGCGCGCTAGCCTCGCGCACCTGGGCCCTGGTCATATGTCTTAATTCTCCTCGTTTTTCAACCTCCTCTTCAGCCAAGGCAGGCACCAGAGGTGCATCCCTCAGTTGCCTTGCCATCACTTTCTGTTCTCGATACTTCTTGCTCAGCACGGTGCGATGTCCTTCATTCCAATGTCCAGGCATGAAGATCTTCACGGCCTCTGAAAGCTTGTCCTGTCTGCCCCAGTCCACCTGGTCTGGCATGTAAAGGAACAGGTCCTTCTCTTCCAGCATCATCTCCCTTGATGAGATGGCCTGCCATGGTTGAGACTTATCTCCCTTCACCACGCGACGGGGACCCACGTCTGCTGGCAGCAGGCGCATGTCTGGGGACAGCTTCTCGTTCAGTTGCTGCTCCTTCATCCCCAGTCTGTCCTCCAAGACGCAGGAGGCCTTAGTTTCCTGGGTCTGCACCTCAGCGTTAGCAGCTTGCATCCTCGTGCCTGAGCACCTAGGACATAGCCACTCGCCTTCTGGTACTTCATCCAGTGCTGGGGTAAGACACCACAAATGGTACCCCTTGTTGCACGTGTCGCACAACAACATCTCTGCTTCTCCATCAGCCTTCCTGCACACCTCGCATGCAAGATGTCTGCTGGGCACAGCTGCACTGCAGTCATACTGATCCTTCACTTGCAGGTGACATGGTGCAATGCTCTGCACAGTGCTCTTCTCTTTCATCTTAGTGGCGTCTTCAAGCACCACAACACCATCTCGCTGTATCTTGACCAGCTTAAGGATGGCGGACTTGGTGGCGACCTCCATTCCACTGCGAGGCTTCTGTCGGATGTACACGAAGTCACCCACCTTGAACTGATGTGGCTTAGGCTCATAACCACCACCCCTTCTTCCTTCATATTGTACAGTGGCACGGTGCTGCGCAATCTCTAGACTGCAGCCAGCATGCACCATCAACCGCCTCACCACCTGTGCTCTCTGAAGAAGGTCCTTGACTCGGGTATCCTTGTCGTCGTTGACCTCCGGACTGAAGTCCATACTAGGCGCCTGCTTCAGATCTGGCGGCACCACTGCCTCTTGGGCAAACAGTATTAAGGTGAACGGTGCCACTCCTGTAGACTCCTGGCGTGCTGCATTGTAGCTCAGCACCAGTGGCCAGAGTTGTTCGTCCCACTCGTAGTCGAGGCCCTTCTCCAAGGCGATCTTCTTGAAACAGAACTTCATCGTGCGCACTACTCGCTCAGTGAGCCCATTGCCCTCTGGTGAGGTGACCATCCTGTCTATCAGGCAATCTCTGCATAACTGCTCAAACTCGCCCTCAAACTCCTTGCCTCCATCCACCAAGCATTCGGCTGGCGCCGCAAAGACAGCCAGCACATGACTGCGAAATGCAGCTGCAATGGTGCTTGCCTCATTGTTGGGGATGGGTACGCAGACTATAAATCTGGTGTAGTGCTCGGTCATGATGAGCACCCTGCTGTTGACAGACCTCGTTACCCTCCTGGAAGGCCACGCCAAGTCCAATGTATGACCAACGATACATGAATGATACGATCTCCAAAGGGGACAAGACCGCCTCTTCCCTCGCGTAATGAGTCTTCACTCGCTGGCAGGTCTCACACTGAGTGACAACCGCCTCCACGTCCTTCTTCAGGCCAGCCCACCAATGCCGCTGCCATAAAAGATGTTGTGTGCGCCTTATACCCCAATGACCAGTCCTGGAGTGGTACTCCTTGACCAATGCCAAACGGTCAGCAGGCTTTGGTATCCTCACCTCCTTGCCCGACAGCGTGATCATGTAGATCTCATCCGTGGCCTCATCCCATCGGTGTCGTGCTGCGCGCCTCTTTACTCGGCGAACTTCATCTTCCGGCAATTTCACACTGCCATCAGACTTCAGCCATCTGAGACACCACGCATCATCATGTATGTCACGATGCTTGTCGCGGTCAGCCTGCTGCTCTGCGACGCTGGCCACCAAGTCCACAAATCTGGTGGTGCACGCAAGCCTCGGGATTCTCATCTCCTTGTCTTTACCAGGCGGACTCCAAGCAGGCACCTCAGCGCGTGCTGGTTGGGTCGTGCCCTCCTTCACGAAGTGACTCTTGTGCCTTTGACGATATTGTTCAATGGCGTAGAGTTGCCACTCCTTCTTCTTCTTCTTGGTCCCCGCGCTCTGTCGCTTGGCACCAATCCCTTGTGCATCTTTCTGCCCTTGCGAGCACATCGTCTGCAACTTCTCTTCCCAGTCACGGTGACTCATAGTCTTCGCCACCTGCTGGGTGTATGCGTTTGAATTTCCAACCCATTCCGCCAGCAAAGCCTGTCTCTGCTGAAGGTCCGACCTCGCATGGTCTGCCCAGTTGTTGTCTACAGCGATAGGCTGTCCTGGGGAATTCTCCGCCACCGGGGACTCCTCGCTGTGAGGAAGACCCTTCCTGCTTGCTTCTGCGATTGCCATCAACAGCTCCATCGCCCTGCGATCCATGGCCAAGCCCAAAATGCTTGCCAGTTCTACGTCGTTCAGGCCATCCGCCATGCGTAGTTCACTCGCACTGTAGCCCATGGCTCGCGATTTCTCGTCGAGGTTCACCTCTCGGGACTCCTCCTCAGTGTCCTCGTCGGCACTGCGCACCACGGTGCCCATTCTCGCTGATCGAAATGCTCTATGGTGGGAAGGGCCCTCAATGGTTCTCCCACCACGTTCACCACATATATAGTGGGGTGCGCGGTCTGTCCTTACCACAGGCCTGGGCTGCCAGCCCTTGCATAGGATCGATGATACGACCCGCCCTTCTGGCCTCGCCACCTTGCCCATTACGGAGCGGAACTGGTGGTTATGGAACAGATTACTCCAGTACGCCCTCAATCGGTGAGCGTAGGCACCTGCTTGCGCTGCGTCAAAGAACACTGGTCGGCCGATAACACTGGCGATGTACAGTAATCACTCACATTTAAGGAAACTCGACGTTAAGGAAATAGCCAGCGTTTCGGGGGGGGGTACCCAACTCGATGAGAAAAGCTGACTGGATTTTCCGACTTATGAGATGGCCTGAAATAAGGAAAATGACCGCTGGCTGCCTAGCTGGAGAGGCATTTCTTAAACTAAGAAAACTTTGCCGGGAAATTGACAAATATGGTATATTTGATGGGTTTTCATGATTTTTTGCACAAAACTTGTCTTAAAGGTTTAAGTTCCTGATAGTCTGTTTCAGATATAATATCGTCATCAAAATCTTGCTTTAATTCTTTAAGCTGCGCACGGCTCTCAGGGTCCATTTTCTCGGAAAATGAACACCTTAAGAGAACGGGCTGGCTAGGGAAGGTGTCCACGTGGATGGTTATGGAATTCGCTGGCTGGCTCACGAGATCGCGGTCCACTATCCATAGCGTTCTCATAGGCCGCTGGCGCTGGCGGGGGGGGGGAGAGTACCCAACTCGATGAGAAAAGCTGACTGACCTGGATTTCTCTGTTTTCTTACAGGTGGGTGATTACTGTACGGGAACACTTCGTCCCTGATCTTGGTTCCGGGTCTGTGCGACAGCGGAGAAACATTCTCCAGGACATAGCCTGGGGGCCGCTGCTTCTGTAGCTGCTGCAGCGTAGATAAAAGCCGAACCACTTCATAAAATAGCTTGCTGTGCCTGCCATCCAAGCCCGTGAGCGTTCCAGCTGGAGAGAGATCCTGGCATGGAAACCCACACACCATCACCCACTGCCGACCTTGGAGAGCTCCTGCTCGAACGTTCAATTCCTGATCCGATCTCATTTCTAATTCCGATTCGTCATTCTCGATTCAGATGTTACGTCGACGGACTGACACGATGACCGTCGTACAGTACTGTCATACCACTATACTGTCATAGTGTCATAGTGTCATAGTGTCATACTGTCATACTGTCATACTGTCATACCCCCAACATCTGATACTCGATTTCATTTTCTTTCCGATCCCGATGCGAATCTGGCCATTCCCCGAGGATCTGACTAAGTGCCACGATGACCACCCCACAGTACTATCATACTAGTATAGTGTCATACTGTCATACTGTCATACCCCGGACATCTGGTACTCATTCTCATCGTGATTTCAAGCCCAATTTCACTGTCATCGTGTCAATCCCAGATTACTCCCGATGACACACATACAGACGCATAGACATATCGGCTCACGCTGTGCCTCCGGGCACAACTCTCCCCCCCTTAGGAGTGGTCTACCTCCTGGGATCACTCCGCTAAGGTACCCATCTAAGTTCCAGTTCTTAGGTTCTCTGGTTCCTTCTTGGCTCCAGTTCTTAGGTTCTCTGGTTCCTCTTCGAGCACAATTCGCCTACCGCTACCAGGGCACCACTTTCATAAAGAAGGGTGCCACTTGGAATCTAAAGCGGGCCTTCAGGCTTGCGGAGGCGTAGATGTCGGAAAAGTTGTCGCAGCAGGGGCGCTGGTACAGGGTATACACTCGCGGATTGACCCGCTCCAGTCTGCTGCGGATGAGGTCCCAGCTGAGCAGTTTCCGGATCATGGCCGCCGGTCGCCCATCTGCACGCACATGGTGTCGAAGCAGTGCAGCGTAGCAAGGGCGTGGGTGGTGCTGAGTTCGTCCATATGCAAGTGGGCTTCATGTACTGCATACCGTACATGCAGTAGGTACACACCAGCGGGGGGGGAAGCTGGCGCATCATGGGGCGAAGCCGCAACGCGTTGGGGAAACGACCTCTGGGGTTTTCCATGAACCAGTGTTTCGGCTCCAGGTAGTCGACGATCTGCAATGTTCGCCGCACGATTTTGTCAGCCTGAGGAAGATCAGGGGGTCCTCCAGTAGTGCGCGCTTGACTGTACTGCCTACAGGGGGGGCTTGCCCAAACGACATCGAAGAATCCAGGCGGGTATTCTTTGTAGTCCACTGTAAGATGTCCTGCACATGAGTGGGATGCCAGATGTGCTCGGAGTCGAGGGTCACCACTGAAGCGGTGGGGAAGCAATTTAGGAACTCTCTCTCCACCGAGCCAGTGCCGCTGAAAAGTACAAGGATTCTGGGCACACGGGTTGCTTCTGTCTGAATCGCCATTAGCTCTGTCACCAGTGCCAACGACCCATCTTCTGTGCGTTCTTGACGCTCCCACGGCAGAGGGGTATCATGTTCCATCTGTTCGAGCTGGTCCAGTTCATCGCAGGGGTTGGTGATGAGGTGAGCCAGCGTCACTCCAGCTTGAGCAGAATGACGGCCACGTTGCTCACGTCGCCGGGTGGCTTCGTCGCGAACTTGTGATTCCATGCGCAGTCTCGCTTGCTCGAATTTACGAAGCTGTTGAAGTGGGCCTCCGCGTTCGAGTTTGTCACGGGTCCTCCATTGGTCGTGGGCCTTGGAGTAGCCAGTCCAGCGACCTTTTCATTCTTCCACCTCCTTCCCGCGTACAGACCGCACTCGACGTGCGAGGATGCGTTCGACGTGTGCCTCTTTCTGACCGTCCACTACCACCTCTTCAGGCACTGCCAGGTGATCGCGCGCGGCGAAAGCGTCTTGACCGCTGGTGTATGGCTTGAGGCGATGTTGAGCGAACACGTCGTGTATCCGCCAGTGAGGGGGAGGCGTAAGCGGTAGGCTACTGGGGCTCCTCTGTCGGCCTCTGGCATAGTCATTTGCATATCGCTGAAGAAGCGCTCGGTCACGGGGACTGGTCCATGCCAGCGTTTGGTCAACTTCCTACAGATGGAGCGATCCATTACTTTCTCGGTAAGATGCTTCGCCTCTATCCAGACCAGATCCCCGACAGCATATTCCCGCTGTCCGTGCCTGCGATCAAACTGCTCGCGCTGTCGTTGTTGAGCCAGCTCTAACCGCTGTCTGGCGTCCCGCAGCTGCGACGAAAATTACGCGGCCACTTCGTGGGCGGTACCTACTCCCCCTGTTCGTCGTCCAGCGGTGGACTGCGCGGCCTCCAGGAAAAGGTCCAACTGCGACAGCAGCGAGAATCCAAACACCAGCTCAAACGGCGTGAAGCCAGTAGATTCACTTCTGGAGTCATTGATCGCGAACTCCACGTTAGTGGTAAACAAATCCCAGTCCTCCACATTAGCGTCCACGAAGGACCTGAGCATGTCCTCAATGACCCGATTGCTGTGCTCTGCTTGTCCGTCAGACCGAGGGTTGTACGGAGTGGTGCGAGCCACTTTCACGCCCATCAGCCTCATACCCTACAAAATAAGGATTATTCCAAGGGCTTGGACCGTCGGCTTGGAACCCCATAGGACCCGGTAGGACAGGTATGTGTTTGAGAGGCGTTGGCGTTAACACTGGGAATTCCAAGGGCTTGGACAGCAAATGTCCAGGTCCAAGCCCCGTCCAAGCCGCGGTCCAAGGGCTTGGACCTGGACATTTGCTATCCAAGCCCTTGGAACCCCCTTGGAATTTACATAAAATTCCAATCGGTTTCCAAGCCGTTGGACCGTCGGTTTGGAATACCGTAGGACCCATTTGGACCGTCGGCTTGGAACCCCGTTGGACCCGCTTGGACCATCGGCTTGGATTCCCATAGGATTTTTTTAGATTGGCGATTCCAAGGGGGTTCCAAATGCTTGGACGGGGCTCGGACCTTATTAAACGGGCATTCCAATGGGGTTCCAAAGGCTTGGACGGGGCTTAGACTCTGCCAAACGGTGATTCCGAGGAGGGTCCAAGGGCTTGGACGCTGCAAAAAAACAGGTTCCAAAGGGGTTCCAAAGACTTGGACGGGTCTTGGACTCCGTCAAAAGAAGTTTCCGAGGGGGTTCCAAGGGCTTGGATAGGGCTTGGACTCAGTTAAACAGAGATTCCAACGTGATTCCAAGGGCTTGGAAGCTGTTAAATTAAGGTTCCAAGCGAGTTCCGAGGGCTTGGAGGGGGCTTAGAATCTGTTAAACGAGAATTGCATGGCCAGGTTCCATTGTTCCAAAGCTTTGGAACAATGTTTCCAAAAGCTTGGACGGACATGTTCCAAAGGCTTGGAACCATGGTTCCGAATACATTTATTTTGCTTCATACATTTCATTAATTTCAAACGCTTGGAACCGCATTTCCAACGATTTGGAACAACGTTTCCAAAAGGCTTAA
>LGRX02003759.1:0-15472 GCA_001247695.2 Cymbomonas tetramitiformis
GCGGCGGTGAGGTTCTATGTATACACACAATTTTGATTGTAAATTTCACCAAAATTGTTTTTTGGGTGGGTGCATGACATTGTGAGGGATATATACCGCCGTATTTTGGATTCCGAAGATGTTGTACATTGTAGAGGGCACGGGTATGTCATGTTAAAGTTAGTTTCATGTGCGCGGTGGGCACCCGGAAGGCCACTTAGTGAGCGGAAGTGGCTTGGAAACTTCCAGTCCTTGTGGGAGGACCGGCCTTTTTATTTAATTTCGAGCGGTTTCACTCCCACTTTTCATTCACGTAATTCACATAGCTACACCGAGTATACCACCCAATACAAGTTGTTACATAATTATTGGGCACCTAAATATGACCCCAAAGCACCCATATACCAACGATATCGAAAAAACGCGGCCTATGGCCCAAAATCAGTTCGGTCCTTGTGGGAGGAGCGGACCTTCGGGCAGTAGCCATTGGGGGTTGTTCTTCTGGTGAAAAAAATGCAGCGTCTGCATGCAGCGTAATCATTTTCTCCGTGCATCTTGGAGAGAACACTGATCCGAAAGGACTTAGTAGAGGCATATTTTCTTCGCTCACCTCCTCTTTTTCACTTTGTGCTCTAAACGAAGCTATCGAGAACGCGCATCATAGGTGGCTACTACCCAAATTCATAGCCCCACCACAAGAACCAGCCACCGTACAATGCGTATTATGAACCCATGGTATACTCAAAATGGTCAACCTACTGTTTTCATATGTTATTTATGTGTCAAATCAATTTCCTAAATGATAGGGTAGGTGTCGTCGCGTTTAGTTGGACGCTTATAATCGTGCGCATATCGTAGGAGGGTGTTTGAATCTAAGATTGTGAAGATTGCGGGGGAGGTGCTATGCAGCTATACAGGCCCCCCCATCCCTCCAGCCCCCAAGGGGCTGGGGCCCCGTAGGGCCCCGGCCCTGCGGGGGCACCACCGGCCCAGGGCGCCAGGGCCGGAGCACCCCTGGGCTTTCACTTCGTCACCACCGCCGCCCACTCCGCCTCCATCTGTCCCATCATGCATCAGCTCCGCGACCTGCTGATGTTTTTTTCCGACGCTGGTGGCAGACACGTTCACATTAGTGCCTAGCCGCCCATGCTTCCATGCTTTTTGGGATGCTTCCTGCCTTTGCAGACAGTCATGTATGAGGGGAACAGACTCTTGTAGATCGTTCCGAAGGCGTTGCCGTGCTCATCGACGTAAATGTTTTATTATTATATTATTATTGTTATTATTGTTTATTATGACTATTATTTATTATTATAGGGTGTTTTTGCTAAAATCGTAAAAAAGTCGGTGGTCCTACCACAAGGACCACCGTGTCCGAGGCACGTGTAACCTTCTAGATCAAATCTGATGGGGCTAGGAGTAGTATACTACCGATTATAGCCCACCACCCAAAACCCTAAAGACGATAATAAATGATTAATAAATACAAGAGAAAACCCTAAAGAAATAATTACGTAATAAATAGTGAATAAATTACGTGATTAAATGTGAGTACGATAAAAAATAAATAAAAAATCTACGATAAAAAATAAATAAAAATCTACAATAAAAAGATAAAGATAAAATTGAAAGTAAATAAAAAGTAAATTAATTAATGTTTCAATAAGATATATGTTAATTGTTCTTAAATCATTCTAAAACGTTCCTATTATTATATGTGAAACTTCTTCTTCACTATCTTCATTACTTTCCTCATCACTATCCAACACAATACTTTCGGAATCATCGTCTTCGATACCTCTAATCATTAAAGCACATTGTAAAGTATCATGAATATCGTCAATATCAATATCAATTTCAATATCCAATTCTTCTTGCATCTTTACTAAGTTTTTTACAATATCATACAACTCATCATCATATTCTTCTTCTTCACAAAATGTAATTATAGCATCCAAATCATCATATTTACAATCAAACACTCTTCTCAAATGCCATTTGTAAATTTCATACCATTTATCGACTTTCGAAGAAGTCATTTCATTAAGTTGATTGTTTACCTTATTTTTGTATAATTTGAATGAATGTAATAAAAGCAATTCTTCATATACATCTTTCATCTCAATTTGATGTTTCATAAAGAAAATCTTGTCTTGAACTTCAAGAGGAAGAGTATTGAATATAGTTTTCATTCTTGCTTTGTTTACACTATTGAGTTACACTCTTTAAGTGGATTTTATTTTTTTGAGGTTTTTTGTCCCCCTGAAAAAAACCGAAGAAATTCACACAATTAAATTAAAAGGAAATCTTGCAGGTCCTCGGTTGTTATTATTTGTTGGTAAATTTGCAATAGGTCGTGATGTCACTTGTGGTGATTGAATATTTGCAGATTTAATTAACTTTTTCTTTTTGGAATATTTTTTACGAGGTTTCGTGCCTTTTTTGGAATGATATTCTTTGGCACATTTTTTTAATGTTATGTTCCATTCAGCACGAGTCATTTATATATTATGATATATTATTTTTTATAATGGTTTACCTCTACTTACACGTTGTCCTCTTGTTTGAATAGGACTCATTTCCAAACCCATATATTGAACACCACTCGTATCATCGTCATCATCATTATTATCGTCAGCCGAAGGTGTTCTATCCTTTTGACCTGAATTAAATAATGCTTGTCTTAAAAAAGGATTTATTGTCATTCTTTTTGATGGTCGAGATTCTCCTTGATTTATTGGAGTTCCTTTTTCCAAACTTTGTAAAAAGTCTTCTTCTTCTTGAAATTCAGATTCAGGTGATATAGGAGTGTTTATTGGAGTTTCTACATCAGATTCACTTAAATCTGCAAACCTTTGTAAATTGTCCGCTCTTGTATATTTTCCCGGAACAAAAACATTGACATCACTTCTTTTTAAATTTTGAATCAAATCAGCTGAATTTATCAAAGGACTTTGGGAAATAGAAGTATAGAATTCAACACTATTTTGAGAAGGAGCGGTCATAGCATAATTGTTAGAAGCTAATTTAGAGTATCCATGAAATATTGATTTATTAGATGCAGCATTTCTAAAGCCTAATTCGTTTAGACAATATTGTTTGACAATATCATCAGTCAATATCTTTCGCATATATTTTATAATATTACATATATATTAATTGTTTCGTCTATTTTGTTGTCTATCCGCCGGATGAGGTGGTCTTAAAATTCTTCCAAACCGTCTCAATTGATGACGAGCTTTACATTGAATTTTATTTCCAAGCGGACGACCAAGGGGTGCAGGGTCTTTATATCCACAATAAACATTATTATTCAGCCTTCGTTGAGCCTGTGTTTGATTAGCTCTTACCATAACAATATATATAATACAATCGATAAAAATCATCGTAAATCAATTTCCGTTTCATTATCTTTATCATTTTTATTTTGACTTCTTGTCCTTTTAGATATTCGATTAGAAGATGAGACACCTTCTTTCCTAAGAGTTCTTTCTTTTTTATTTTGTTTAGAAACTAATTCAGAAACTGTAGGTTCATCACTGGATTTCTTATTATTAGAATTGTTACCTTGGACTTCCAATAATTCTCGTGGTTTATATCGACGTGCCAAAGTTTCTTTACCGTCTTCGATGATATAACTCAAATTTTTCATAGATTTTACTTTATATATTTTTGTCGACCATCGTTGAGATTCTTTATCAAACGTTTTAGTTTTAATTTTAATCCTAACTTTATCACCCGGTTTTATATCTATTTTTTCAAGAAGCTTAGTCAATTTATTCCTTTTCAATAAAATATTTCTGATGGTCTTTGTAAGGTTCATATTATCAGGAGTTGATTTATCGATATTTGCAGAATTTTGTGTACTATTATAATTTTTGACAACAGAATCCAAATAATCAATCCAGTTTACGGTGTCTTTACTTTTTTCAATTTTTTTCAATTTCAATTTCAATGTCCTATTGAATCGTTCTATCATACCCATAGTAGAATGGTCTTCAGGCTCATTCAGATAATGTTCGATGTTATTGTCTTCCAATAACTTTTTCATAGCATTGTTGGTAAACTCGGAACCGTTGTCCGTTGTTAACACATTCATTTTTGAATCTTTCATTAATTTTTTGAAAACCGGTATTATGCCCTCAGCACTTTCAATGTTTTTATTATTTTTATCTTTGACCGTTTTTGATTTTAAGGGATATGCATAGCTTTTCCGTGTATTGATATTGATAGCCGTTAGTATAACTGAATAACCTCTATTTTGTCTTTTGTATTTCTCAATAAATGCCAAATCAGCCTGAATATAATTCTTGTTAGGGTCTTTACCATAAATAGGAAATAAATCTTTTCTATTGATTTTCTTTTTCTGAGAAAATGTTTGATTGACTTCAGTTTTTTCGATAGCTTCTTTTACCTGTTTTTGTGTGACTTTATAGCCAAGAGATTTTAATTTGGTCGTAAAGGGTGACACGGCACTCAATCCTATTTCAGGGTCTAAATAAAAGTCTTGTATTTGTTTTTCAGTGATTGACTTACTCATTATTATAATGGAATATCTTTATGTCCCCAGGGTAGGATATTAAATGTATCCCACTGAATATATCCTTTATCATAATTCAATGAAAATGATTTTGTTTCGCTTCGTGTTTCAATACCAAGAGCTGCATAGTGTTTGTTTTCATCAATTTTTCTTGGTTTTCTAAGAACATCATATTTCAATTCTACGATTTTTTCGTGATTATATAAAATGATGTTTTTGATTTCTTCATGATTGATACTTTGAGAATTTTCAAAATTCAATGGAAATCCTTTTACTTTAGTCATCGTTGTTTCATTATCGAATTTCAATGAATAACTCTTCGGGGCGGTTGCCACGAATTCAATACATGTCTTGTTTTCTAACTCGTCGGTCAATTCTCCAAGATAATCACCAAGTTGTTCTTTGAAGATGTGATTGTTACTTGTATTTTCAATGTATACCACTGAGTCGGTATCGTGATATAAAACTTTGTCGAATCCTACATCGTCCATTAAATTGTATAATTTTATTCTTGCATGTGCAGTTGTAAAAACCCCAATAACTTCATTGACGGTACAGTTCGTTTCAGAATATTCACCTAATACATTAAAACCAACTTGGTATTTAACATCACCATTTTTGTTTTTTATTGGCTGAATTAGAACATTGTCATTTCTTGAATCTGATAAAATATCATATACTTCAGCACTATTCATGAATTTGTTTTGTCTTTTATTTGGTTTCAAACAATATCTACCCCACAAGTTGTTGAGAAATAATTTAGCAATAGTTCTCAATCCTTCATTTTTATATATCTTATCCTTTTCTAATAATATACCTTCCTTTTCAAAATATTTTTTAATATACAAATCTTTATCTTTTTCGCTTTGTACCCACTCAGGATAATCGTTTGCTTCTTGTTTGATTTTCAAAAATGTATTAATGAAGCTTTCAAAAATAGTATAAGATGTATTTTCCCAGTGAACAATCTGATGTATTTTCTCGATTTTATATCCTTTTTTCAAAGCTAATTTTACTTCTTCGGTACACCAAGTTCCAGTCATTTTTATCAAAGGAAACGTCAACTTCTCCATTTTAGACTGTCCCAGGTCTTTAATGGTAACACTGCCATTTCCAAATCATTTGGTGGAATTATGGTGCATTTTATAACTCCAAAGAATTGTTCAATATCAGTGACTTCTTTCAAATCAATTTCTTGATATATTTTTGTAAAATGTCCTAATGGAAATTTACAATATTTCAAAACCCAAGGATACAAACTTGTAAAATCTACATATCTAATTGTTTCATTATCTTTACATTTGTGATACAATTTTTTAGGGTCTGTTCTGCCTCCAAATAATGCATTTCTGAAAACGATAGGTTTGTTATAACTGTTTACGAAATCGATAACATTTTGGTCATTTTTTTGTAATTCTTTGAAATCACTTTCCCACATGATTTCGATATTATACCCAAGACTTTGAATTTTTTCTAATCTTTTTTTGGTTTCATCGTACAGTTGATAAAATGTTTTATTTGTGGCATAATTTTTTCTAAACATATTCTTACCATTTGTTTTTGGATTTCCGTGCCAATAATCACCAAGAAATTCATATATTGTGTTTGTTGCAGGGTCATAACCATCTACATATTTATTTCTTTCATTGTTACCAAAATGGAAATGAGGAATTTTGTATTCTTTGATTAAATTATCAATTTTATTTGTATGTTTTACATATTCCAACCAAATGTCTCCTATTGTTGATTGTTGTTTTCCTTTGATGACACTATTTAAAATAGCTATAGAATTTTCAGGCATATGCAAATACCTATGAATTGTTTGTGTTAAGGATGCAATAGTCAAATAGGAGGTTGGGTCAATTTCATAATTTGTTAAATCCAGAATTAATTCTCTATATTTCATCCATCCTAATCGTAAAATTCTTACATCACTTTGACAATAATCTAATATTTCTTTTTCCATCACAAAATTATATTTTTTGTTTTTTATTTGCGAATACCAATCCAAAAATTTCGCTCGTGCATCACCTTTCATTTGATTGTATCCATAGTACATTTTGTCCGGTATTAAACCCTCATAATTTTTATTTTCAGGGGTATTAAACTTGTGAGGGAAATAGCCTTTCTTCTCACCTTTTAAATCGAATATTTTTGAGAATTTACTCAATGGACTTGTTAAATGTAGATAGCTGTCCATTAATGTCACGTTTTGATATTTTAGATACATTATTTTACCACCATTTTGTAACGTTTCAGGAATTTCATCCATCGTTGTTATTATGTATTCTATGATAAGTACATAATCATACTTACTACCATTATGTGCTATAAAAGTAAATCCTTTGTGTTTATTAGCAAATAAAAATTTGCAAACTTCTTCAATATTGTTGTGAATAAATGATTGTCCGTTTGAATATTGTGTAACACTCAGATTCACTTCGTGCTTTGTTTCATTGTATGCTTCAAAATCAAAAAATCCTATTTTACTTTCATCAACAACATCTTTTGGTTTCTTTGGTGTAATGTAACATTGATGCTCTCTCATGTCACAATATAATTTACAATTTGGACAAAATTCATGTCCACAAATGTGTTCTTGTTCTTTTCTTATATCGTAAACCTTTTTACACTCACCTTTGCACCTATGGAAATGTTGACAAGCTGTCCCTTTTTTGTGTAAATCATAACATTTCTGATTTGGAAATTTTATATTACAATCTTCACAGTGTATGGCTTTCTTCCAATCAATAAATGGTTTTATTCCTTTTTTAGAAAAATCACACAATTTACTTTTACATTTAAAACATCTTGGCCGGTCAGCTATTCCATAAAATGCTTCGATTTTCGTTATTGGTTCGTAGTGTCCAATACTTGAATTTAAATGGTAATATACAAAATTCCATTCAGGTCTGTCGGGTAAACCTTCCTTGGATGGTGGGTACATAATTGTACAACCTAAATCAGTCATTCCATGAATTGTAATATTTCTATTGAATTTTTCTTCAAAGACATGAATGTCATCAAATCCTATACCGTCTTGAGAATCAAATCCTAATTCTCTCATCAAATTTATACCTTCTCTTATCAATCGATTCTTAACATTGTTGCAAATATGATTGTAGACTTTGTAAGTTATTTCTCCATTGTCTTTTTTATCTTTGTAATTCATAATAATGCAAGATTTTGCAAAACATTGTTCATCCTTAATTGTAATGCAACTTTTCTTTTGCTTCAATTCTTCCACAGATTTTGGCACCGACAATGGTTGGCCCTTTCCATTAATTTTTTTGAAATTTAATAAAGAAATTGTGATGAAATTCACAGCCCCTCTATCATCTCCGGACTGAATCATTCCTTCTAATTTTTTGTAAAATTCGATTTCATTTTTTGCACTTAAAAATTCCGAAGAACCATCTTGAAAGTTTACACCAAACTGAAAATGTTTTACATCTTCCGAAGCTTGGTCAATTTTTTTATTAATCAAATTAATCCAATAATTCAAAGGTTTACTAAGAAATCTATTAAACTTGATTTTCATAGATACTCCGGAATTTCCACCTTTATCGACAAAATCTTTTGTAACGTCTTTATCCGTAAATTGTTCTTCATATTCTTGTCTAGAAAGCAACTCATTAAGGACTATCAAGTCCTCATTTTCTTTTTCAAATTTCTTTATTTCTGATTGTAATTTTTGTTGTTTATTTTCTTTGGTAAATTCTTTGTCTATTTTCTTTTTTTCAATTTGATTAATTTTACTCCATTGTTCCTTTGTCAATTGTCTTGAACTTGATGCTTTCAAATTTCCGGCCCTATGGTTTTTGACTTTCTTGAGATTGGTTTTCGTTGCTTTGGTCAATGGAGCTTTGCCTTTATCATCTTTTTTGTCTTTATCATTAGACTTTTTCGGTGGCATTATTATTATACAATATATTTCTTATTACTAAATTGTAACGTATTCTTTAGGTGGTTTTTGTTACATTCAACCTTTCCAAAAATTTGTTTTGAATTTCCATATATTTTTCAAAGTCTTCAGGATTTTCTTTGATTTTATTGGAGAATATTTCAACAATTTTTACTTTATCTATACCATGCTTTTCCATCGTTGAAACACCGACATTTTTATTTAACAAAATTCGGTCTAAGGTTAGATTCTTTTGTAACAATGGTTTGTTGGCTTCATAATATTTCCCTTTGTCTCTCCTATTCATATCTAAAGGCTTTTTATAATACACCTTACCATTCTTAGAAGTAACCTTCATATACTTAGGAGAATGTGTATCAATTTCACTCATTGTTATAATATAGAACTTATAATCTTTAAGCAGATTCAAACACATTTTTATCAATATTTAATTCTTTTGAATTCATGATATCTCTTTCGCACTTTATACAAAGACAATCTAATTGTTTACATCGAGACCGTCTCATATTATATCCTATAGCATGAATCAAAGCAACGATAATTGTCCCAAATTGAAAGACATCACACGTATTTATTTCAAACATTATACATTAAACTGATTTTATTTTCCAGTTAGAGTTAGAGTTAAAGTTAAAGTAAGGGTAAAGTTAGAGTTAGAGTTAGAATTTAAATCAAAGTCATTAAAAATTGATAGAAATGATAAGTAATGATTAGAAAATTATTTTCTTGTGTATTCTAATATGGGTTTTAAGAAAGGTGAAAAAATTACTGATGAGGCTACTCTAGAACGATTAAAAGTTGCTCGATTAAAAGCTATGGAAACAAGAAGAAAAAATTCTGAAGCCAAAAAGGATATCAAACTTGCTAAAGAATTAGAAAACAAAAAAGTGTTGGAGGCTGCTCAAAATAAAATAAAATCATCGATAAAAGAACCTAAAATTACTGAAAATTTCGAACAAAAATCTGAACCGGAACGGGAACAATCTGTGATTGTTCCTTTAATCGAAAAGAAATATATAAAGAAATCAAAAAAGAAACCTGTGATTGTTGTGGAATCTGATAGTGAAACTTCGGGTAGTTCAAGTGACGATGAACATCAACCTCAAGTGATTATCAAAAAATCAAAAAAGAAAGACAAAGTTTCAAAAACGGAACAAAAGCCAAACGCGGTCCCTCCGACTTATCATGACGTTTTGAATTCAGACCCTCATTTTCATAAAACATTCAAATCATTGTTTCCAGAATTTTGAAAGAATATTTGTATCATTTATCTTTCCAATAGTCTTTCCCATAAGAAACAAACATCTCTTGCTTCTTTTTTACATTTGATGTTAATCGAACATTTCCTACAAAATTTATTTTAGCATTATTTTTGCATTTGATTCTTTTGGCACTTTGAGGGGTACAATCATTGAACTTACCGGCAACTGAATTTGTTTTCGATGCATCATAAAACAGATTGTTATTCTTTTTCCAAATATGTGTTCTTCGCTTCAATGGAGGTAATTCATTCATTGTCAATCGTTGCGTGCCGACGGTGTATCGACCCACTAACTTATCTTTTTTCAAGTCTTCTTTGGCATATATACCAAGACCTGAATTTGGAATACTACTTTCCTTTATATCTACTACTCTATGAACATAACAATAAGGACTATATTTACAAGTCATGTTTCTACATTGATTTCCACTACTTTTCGAAATAGCTATACACCGTTCACAAGATGTTTTCTTCATAAGTTATGATTTATTTTTTCAGGAATTATGAATTCATCAAATCGTTTTCGAAACATCGATGGATGATTGTCTTTCTTATGTAAATCGATTAATAGAAATGAATGTTGTTCATTGATAGCATGTGTATATACTTCATAGAAAGTCGTTTCGTCAATTTCACCGGCACAAGATTCATATATTTCTTGTAATTCTTTTTTGTCTTTCATTTTGAATATAGCTAAAGAAGTTGCATTATTCTTCACGGCCCGTGGACAACCACCAAATTGAGATTTAAAATTCTGAATAGCAATAAAACAACTTATTCCTAAAGCACCACCGGTTTCAAAATCAGCAATATCATGGGAGCACTGACTTTCACCCCCCATAAGGGGGGAGGTCTGTGGTGCCCTGTGTCACCCCTCGCCTGCTCGGATGTCACTTGCAGTGCCTGCCCGTTGCTCCGCTCGTGTGTCACCGTCTGTCCGACAGCTTAAACCCGAGTATCTTACAGTTTAATCTGACTTTAGACAACCGAGAACCCTACCTCAATGTGCCTCTGACATCCTTCTGGCAGTAAATATATTGCCATATATCTACTTTCTTATAAGGTTATAGCCCACCCACGTTCAGTGGTGGTGTTTTCATCGGTCTTCCGTCCGCTTCACGCCCTGTGATTCTATACTAGCCGACAATTTCGACATTTACTAGCCGACATTTACTAGCCGACACTTACTAGCCGACACTTACTAGCCGACACTTTTGACATCGACCGGCTTGTTTACACATCGGTACACCGTCAATTTTTTTCACCGACAATCCGCATTTACCAGCACTTTACGCACTTTCCGTGCGTCAAATTTCAACTGGACCGACACTACTTTATCCCCGACATGGCTACCGCCCGACGTGAAGGAGTTGGCAGTGCTTTGCGCGCAGCACGTGCGCGTGCGGGCACTTCTCCATCGCCTTCCCAGACATCGCACAGTACACCATCTACTGGCCACCGACCCCGCCGCATCGTGGGGACTTCCTCCCTACGTTCGAAACCGACATCCACGATTGAAGCCCCTACGGCTTTCGATTTCTTCAACGATCCCGACATTCTGCTGACTACACCTGTTGAGGAAGGCCGCGAGGAGGAGTACAGCGACCAGCTCTCCTATGTTTTTCAGTATGGGAGCGACTTGGTGCACTTCCTCAAGTCCACCGGTTTTAAGCTCCCCAAAGGTTTTACTTTTGACAATGACACCGCCGACGCCGATTTTGCCTCCCTCACTGCCGGTTTGGGACACGTCATGTTCCCCATTTCGTACAATGAGGCGGCCAAGTTGCTGGATCTGGAACACGACTACGAGTTCTACCACGTTACCATGAACGAGATCCTCTTTTGCCTTTTGCCCCACCCTCTTCGAGGGAGTGCACTAGCCATCTACCACGAGTGCGCTCGTTCCCATCCTGCCGACGGCCGTTACGCCCTTCAGCGACTCCGTTACGAGGTCGAGGGTGTGCCCGACGCCGATGGGATGCGCTACTGGACTCAGATGCGTGCTATCGTCATCTCTGAGACCGTGGACCCCGCCCCCCAACTTGCCACCATTCGACGACTTTGCGAGCGGCATCGCAAGGTCAAGCCGACGTACGGCGATTCCGACCGCGTGGCAGACCTCTGGCACATCTTGGCCGAGTCCGCGAAGAAGAGCCCCTACGTCACCCCCCTCTACCTGGTGGTGCTCCGCGAATTGCGTTCAGGTCATCCTTTCACCTTTGACCGCCTCGCCCTTCGTATCCGCCTTGCCTTTCGGGACGAAAGCCCCCTTGCCACACTTTCGTCCCAGCAGGATCCTGCCGCTTCGTCTGATTCCTCAGGCTACCGCCCCAAGACCCAGACCCAGAGGCCCCAGTCTCCTGACCCGCCCAGCCGCCCTACCGCCATGGCGCTCCGCCCGCACAAGCAGTCCAAAACACCGCTTGATGGAGAGTGGGTGGCGGACTCCCCCACTGCTCTCTACAAGAAGTGGTCCGGCACTGGCTACCCGTGCGCGGTGTGTTTCCGCATGTGGGGCGTGACTGACGCGCACGCAGGCACCCGCGGTGCGTGCCCTTACGTGTGCATCGAGGCCTTCGCCAACGACAAACATCTTAAGTGCTCCAAGCCGGCCGTGCCCCGTCCGTCGCTTCAGCCGCCTCCCGCAGGCGAAACGCCTGACCCGCCGCCCGCGGCCAATGCACTTGCCCTGTCGGCTGACTCCGACTTGGAGCCGGCATTCCGGTCCGTGCGATTGCAGCTGCCCGTGTCTGGTGGTGGTGACGAGTTTGACTACGTCGATGCCGCCGCTACGGTGGGGCATGTGGAGGATTCCGACGCACCTCCGCTGGTTGACGGGCCTGTTGGTGCCTCCATGGCCTTCCAGGACGAGGACACCGACTGGCCGGCTCTGCGCTCATCGCCTGTTTGGGTGCCGCACGTTCCAGGGGCTGGAGTGGTGATTGGCACTCAGCTCCAAACCCTAGATTAAAACCTCGATTGAAGCATCACGAGTTGGCTAGTAACTAGAGTAACATTACATTTCTCCTAGCCGCCTGCCCGGGAGTACCGGCTGGCCCTGCAGTGCACCTCCCACCTTCGGGGTGAGGTGGTGTCATGGGAGCACTGACTTTCACCCCCCATAAGGGGGGAGGTCTGTGGTGCCCTGTGTCACCCCTCGCCTGCTCGGATGTCACCTGCAGTGCCTGCCCGTTGCTCCGCTCGTGTGTCACCGTGTGTCCGTCATATTAAACCCGAGTATCTTACGTTTAATCCGACTTTAGACAACTGTGAACCCTGCCTCACTGTGCCTCTGACATCTTTCTGGCAGTAAATATATTGCCAATATATCTACTTTCACATAACAATATGTCGATGTCTTGTGATAAAATTGAGAAATTTAGGAGTTCGAAACAAATTCGTTGATTGACAATCATCGACAAAAACAGCCAATATAGGTCGTTCACCATTATATTTATGAACGGGTTTTTCGAAACCGTCTGATGTCAAAAATTCTAACAATAATTCTGGGTCGATATCATCGATAAAGATATTTCTATTATTTAATTTATCCATCAATAAATTCCATTTTTTCAAGTCTTCATGATATTTTAGATATATATCTCTTTCTTCTTCCGCTTTTTGAATAATATCATTGATAACATTAACACCATCGTCGGGTTCGTACACATCTTCGGAGTCGATATCTAATGATTTCATTAATTTTTTGTTTGAATTAAATGTAGGACTTATTACAAATATTCGATGTAATGACCCTTCTTTTTTCAACATTTTCAAATAGTTAGTCACAGCCACAGATTTTCCCGAATTTCTTTTCCCTATAAAAATTGAATTTTGGTGAGCCTTTAACATGTTCGGTCCGGTTTTGATATTGAAAGCACTTCCACTTGGCACATCGATGTTCATATCTTTTACCTTTACAATCTTCATTAAAGATATATGTATAGTTTGTTTATTATTTTTTTAAAAGAAACTAAAATAATGAAAAGCAACAATGAATACATTGTAGCCCGAAACTTGCATAACGATGATTGTTTTAACATTTTCCCTAACATACCAAGAAATTCAATAGACCTTTTCATTTGTGATTTACCATATGGTCAAACAAATTGTTCTTGGGACAAGATTCCTTTCGATTTGGATAAATTATGGATTGAATTAATGAGAATAGGTAAAAGACATTCAGCCTATATCTTTACTACTACCACTAAATTTGGACATACCATTATTGAAAGTAATAAGAAGATGTTTCGATATGATATCGTATATGAGAAAACAATGTCATTAGGCTTTTATCATGCAAATCAAATGCCTTTGAGAAGTCATGAAATGATATATGTCTTTTACAAGCATTTACCAACATATAATCCAATAATGATTGAAGGTCACAAACCTTATATAAGACAAGGTCAAGGTCCTCGGACAGAATTATACACTCATTACACCGATAGAACACCAACCATTTGTAAAGATGGAAAAAGGTATCCAAGAAGTGTAATCAAATTTTCGAATGGAAACTACAAAAGTAAACATCCTTGTAGTAAACCGTACGATTTGTTCGAATGGATAATCAAATCTTACTCGAATCCTTACGATAATGTATTAGATTGTTGTATGGGTGTTGGAAATTCCGGTTTGGCATGTAAAAATCTCAAAAGAAACTATATTGGTATTGAAATTGATAAGAAATACTTCGAAATAGCTAAAGAAAACATCGAAAATTCAGATTAATTTTACATAAAAACTATATACATTTTTTAAATTGAACTTATTCAGACTAATTGACCCAAATAAAACCATTTTGGAAAAAAATCGACGATTTTCGGTTTTGTGAGTAAATACACTAAAATAAATATTGAAAATACCTTTAAAGTCATAATAAATTCAATTTAAATCAAGGATTTTTTTTTTAATTTTGATGACATATTTGAGTTCCTCACGAAATTTTACGTTTATAATAAATTTCTAAAAAATTCTTTTGATAAAACTTTTTGAAAAAAGTCCACTATCGTAGAAGAAAATAACAAATATTTAATTTAATCATAGCATTAATTGTAATTGGATTTTCACAAATTTGATTTCAGAAACAGATTCCTTGCGAAATTTCCTTACAAATATGAATTTTCAAGATTTATTATAGATTTCTTTCGACTGTTATTTTACTTTTTGTAAATTATTGGAATATTAAGTATATTGAAAAACACACAAAATAAATTTTGCATCAACCGTGCTTTTATTTTTACCAATCTGACTTCAGAAATAGATTCCTCGTGAAATTCTACATTTAGTACGTATTTTTAATGATTTTTTAAAATGGGTATACGCTTCTGTTTTTAAGCTTTAGTATTATTCTTGCAAAATGAGATTTTTTTCTCTTTGGTCCGTAGAAAAAGTCCATGAATTACTTTTAGGCAATGTTCATTATTAAATTCAATGAATTATGAAGAAATTTTTACATAGTCAGCATCCCCCCATAATTGCGGACATATTATTTTTTGAGAATTTTTTTTTTGACGTCATGTAGTCATACAGTCATACAGTCATACAATCATACAATCATACAGTCATACAGTGTATGGCATCATATGATAGTCCAAAAAGCACGGTCATACCCCCAAAAAATCGTCGGTCATACCCCCAAAACAGGTCGGTCATAGCCACATGACATCATATGACAGTCATAAAAGGACAGTCATGCATCAAAAAATGACAGTCATAGCCTCATGGTTTCATATGACAGTCATAAAAGGACGGTCATAGCGTAAAA
>LGRX02003761.1:0-21754 GCA_001247695.2 Cymbomonas tetramitiformis
TGTCCTTTACTATGCCTTTAGTACACCTTTAGTACACATACTACAATTTGCTAGGACCGTAGGGTCGGGTAGTTATAAACGTGTCGTGCGTTAGACGCGCGTGGTTAGCTAGGACAGTCGACTTGTTTGCAGGCGGTACACGGGTACAACCCTGGCCGTAACAAATTCATCTGCTATGAAATCTCTCTTGAATCTGCCATCCAAGTTGAATCGTCATCATCGGAGGATGACACGCTGCAGGTGCTCGCTTCAGAATCGGTTTCGGTATCCGATTTTGACGTTACGTGCTCGTTGTATTCTCTACCGTAATTCCAGAATAGCTCCTGGCCTATTTCAATTTTTTTGGACGAATGCAAATTTCCATCATTGTGCAAACGCGTGTTGTATTGGTTTATTTCGTCGGCAACATGTACCGTATTCGCCAGCATCACGCACGCGCCGGTATTGTCATCAAGAAGGTTCGCATCGTTTTGATTCAATGCCCCCCTCACGCTCAGGGCGGATTTTGCCCCACACACTGTTACTTGACCGTATTTCACGTAGTAACCCTGCGCGGTGCACGCGCTCCCGTCGGCAACAATTTCACCGGAGTATTTGGCTATTGTGGTTTTATTTTCGAAATATCGGTCAGCAAACAAACCCAGGCCAGCTCCGTCAATCGTCAATCGTGCTTTTTTTCACGAACAAGAAAGCCTCTTTATCTTTTCCCCGGCGGATATACAGCTTGGGTTCTTCAAAATCGTGCGTGATGATTTCGTAAGTAAATTCGCCGATAGTCCTTTTTAAAGTTTTTGAGGTAAAAGCCCCGATATCGCGCGTCGTTGGCTCTTGTAATAGCCAAAAAGCGGTTCGTTTTTTGTAACCGCTTTGGTCATTACCAACTCACCGAATATGTTCAACCGCATGTTCACATTTTCGGTGACACTGGTCGTTGCAACCATAAAATAATCACATATGTTTAATGAACCAGCGTGATTGAAAAACAACATGATGCGCTCTGCTTTCGCTTTGGCCATCTTTTCGATTGATGCTGCAATCAAACGTATCACTGTTTCACCTTCCCCAAAATTTTTATTGGCAAACAAACAAAGCTTGGTTTCGTCGCGTTTCTCCACAATTAAAAGCGTTACGTGATTTGTGTATGCAAAGTTTGTCCTTTGTTTCAAAGTTGAATGTATATCTGGGTGGCGCCAGTAGAGGCGGGTACAGTGTATCGTAAACATCTTGCTCGTGTTTCCAATCCCGCTCAAGACGGCGCACCACAAAACTCAGCATACAGCGTAAAAAAACGCCTTTTCTGTGTCGCTTACAACAACTAATGTTTTTATTTTCTCCACCCATATTTCCACGATCGGCAAATCAGTAGGGCAAAACTCCTTTTAATATTGGGCACATTTTGTGGCACTCAGTACGCAAATTCCTCGGAGTTTTGTAAGCGTACATTCAGGATCCCAAGTTCTGAACAGATATACATTTACTTACTTTGGCATGTAGCTTGGACAACTCTGTAGCATGATGTCGTAATTTTCTTTTTTGGGTATGTTTTGGCAATATTTCTTTTACATTTTCTAGTTTTCATTATCATCTGTTTTTTTATTTTATTTTATATCTTTTGTCTCTTTCCTTTTCTTTTCACTTTATATATTTATTCCCCTTTTCTTTTTTTCTTTCTTTCTTTCTTTACGGCATGATGCAACATCTTTTGTCCGCTACCGTTGTTCAGTTAATTTTGATGGGTATAATTTGTGAGTGTGATTTGAGGATACTTTGAAATGTGCCCATATGTCATGCTTTTGAGACTGGCTTTTAGTCACATTTGTGGAAATGAAGCGTACCACCAGTGTCCCAAGTGCTGGTCAGTGTGCATGCTTTAATATATGATATAATATTGGATTAAGCTTATCAACTACTACTTGTTCTACGTCAAGATTCGAGCGCATGACATAATAAGGTTTGAGGTGTGCCCACTTTTCACTTATCTTGAGATTGTAAGAGACATAATCAATCCTGCATCTGATCGGAATATTTTATAGTTTTCTTCCCTTCGCGGTGGTTGATACCGTCCTGAAGTCTTCCACGGCCTGCTGTTTTAGCGGGTGCCTCTGTATTACACAACGTGATCTCTTACACACGGTGTGGCAGAGAGTATACAAAAACATATACTGTCATATTCGCCTTTGGTTGATTCCGATTTGTTTGTTTTAGGATGTTTTCGATATTAGCTACTTGCCAATTTGCGATTTTCTTTACTTATTTTATTACGCAAATTTAGAATTGTTAAGGCAAGGGTTAAGTCTTTTAAATGATTATGAGTCTCTTGATTCGTGACTTGACTAGTCCTCATATCCTTCTTACCATCGTCTTTAGTACGATTGGGAGCATGTTTGAACCGCGAGAGCGGAACTTTAGTTTTGTATGGGCACTTATAATTGCACTCGATGATAAATACTTTCATCATATATTGATTTTGTGCACCACATTCTAAGTATTTATTATGCCTACCCCACCCCAATATATTTTGTTGGGTGGGTGGGTTTGGATTTTTTATATTTCGACATATATCATTGTTCTATTTTACAATGTGGCAGTCACCATGGATGGGTCATACTTGGTCACTATGTGACATTGATTTCATTTGACTTCAAACAATTCTTATGTGTTTTGATGACTGATGACTGATGACTTGGTCACATGTCATTTACCATGGATGGGTCATACTTGGTCACTAGATGACTTGATGACTGATGACTTCAGAACTAATTACTTTAAGACTGAATCTTATCCGAAATTCGTCAGCAATGATTGTCGATTGAATGATACTTTAACTTAGATGGGCGTGGTGAACGTTATTATTTCCAAAACCGTTCCGTTTTCCCATAATTGATGACAGTGAGTCTCATAGTTTATGACATTATTTTTATTTTTATTTTTTTGCCCTCCTTTTATTTTATTTTATTGGTCCGTTTCTTGTCGGCTTCATATTAGAAGGTATATCTGGACCGTGAGGGCAAAACTCCTTTTAATATTGGGCACATTTTGTGGCACTCAGTACGCAAATTCCTCGGAGTTTTGTAAGCGTACATTCAGGATCCCAAGTTCTGAACAGATATACATTTACTTACTTTGGCATGTAGCTTGGACAACTCTGTAGCATGATGTCGTAATTTTCTTTTTTGGGTATGTTTTGGCAGTATTTCTTTTACATTTTCTAGTTTTCATTATCATATGTTTTTTTATTTTATTTTATATCTTTTGTCTCTTTCCTTTTCTTTTCACTTTATATATTTATTCCCCTTTTCTCAGTCTTTTCTTTTTTTCTTTCTTTCTTTCTTTACGGCATGATGCAACATCTTTTGTCCGCTACCGTTGTTCAGTTAATTTTGATGGGTATAATTTGTGAGTGTGATTTGAGGATACTTTGAAATGTGCCCATATGTCATGCTTTTGAGACTGGCTTTTAGTCACATTTGTGGAAATGAAGCGTACCACCAGTGTCCCAAGTGCTGGTCAGTGTGCATGCTTTAATATATGATATAATATTGGATTAAGCTTATCAACTACTACTTGTTCTACGTCAAGATTCGAGCGCATGACATAATAAGGTTTGAGGTGTGCCCACTTTTCACTTATCTTGAGATTGTAAGAGACATAATCAATCCTGCATCTGATCGGAATATTTTATAGTTTTCTTCCCTTCGCGGTGGTTGATACCGTCCTGAAGTCTTCCAGGGCCTGCTGTTTTAGCGGGTGCCTCTGTATTACACAACGTGATCTCTTACACACGGTGTGGCAGAGAGTATACAAAAAGCATACACTTGAAAGCACAAGCATAACTATAAAGATTTACGAAACCGAAGTCTTGTAGTTGACCAAACGTAATCATACCTCGTGCGGTCGTTTAATAAGTGTAGAATAGTATAAGTCCGAAACCGTAAAGAAGAGAAGAGCAAGAGTGGAGACTCCTACACTTCTAGCCAGAGAGTCGAAGCCGTGGTTGTCGCGTCCGATGTCGAAAGTCAAAAAGGTAAATTGGTGGGTAAACTGTGGGTAAGCGTTTCGGCAACTCAAATTGAGACAAAATTGCGCGATGGGTGTGCGCTAGGGTGGGTAGAAGGGATGGTGGGTGCCGAGGTAGGTTTGGTAGACCGTAGGGTGGGTAACCAGGTACGTTCGGTGAGACGGATCTTAAAAAATACAACCAAGAATGCCACCACAGAAGTGGTCCGGGCTCATAACCTCACGTGAAGTGTGATATCGGGTCGGAAGAGAGAGAGACATATATATATATATATATATGCGGGTCAGACAGGCACAGGCAGTGAAACTCTCGGAAGTCTCAGATAGATCATAAAACATAATTGAGGGTTTAGTGCTATCGGAGACGGACGGAGCGGAACGGCAAGTCACGGCAGTGACACATGCACTGCACTCCGAGGGGGGAAAGCGGGAGACAGACCCCCACCTTATGGTGGGAGGTGAAATCAGTCTCTCCATGACTGATATCGGTTTGGGTTCCGGATACGCAAGGCGAAAACAAAGGCGCGTCTACGTAAACAAATGTGATGTCGGGCAGTCGGGTAACGAATGAGGCCCTCGCGAGAACCCCACGCGGTTAGGGTCCCCTGAATTAAACGGATTAAAACCCCCATTAAAAATACAAATGAAACCTCACAGTTGAAATTGGTTAACGATTAATGCCGGCTTCGGGTGACATTGGCTACCTCGCTCGAGTCCGTTTAGATCTAGGAGACCGTTTGGTGCCTACACCAAGACTCCCGGGAGGACTGCCGCCAAGCAACGTCTAAATATTACACACCGCCGTTACATGGGCGAACGATAACCCAAATAACCGTATCTAACTGGTACTCGTTATACACGAAACACGATTCCTCGAGCGTCGCAAAAGTAGAGGTCGGCAAAGACATCGGAGCGCACAGCCTCTGCCAACCTGCCTATTGAGTCTTCACCTCCATGAACTCCAGTCGCATACAGAATACCACCTCTTGCTCACTATGCGCAACCGGAGCATCGTGTGGCAGTCCTGCAGAGGTTCCAGTAGACACCTTGTGCACCGTGTGCGCTAACCGAAGAAAAGCATCCTCAAGCTCGTGCGGACGCGCGAGCTCGAAGATGTCCGCTTCAACCTACTCAAAGGACTTCTTCTAGTCAGATTAAAAGGACCATCATTGGCTCTAGGGTTTTAGTATTTTGTGCGTGTAATACTCTTTGCGGACAATTGACCATTCATGACACATGCACATGTCGCGACAAGAACACGAATTGGGCCTCTTTGCGGACAATTGACCATTCATGACACATGCACATGTCGTGACAGAACATGAAACATTGCTCGACATAGTCCAACTCAGCTTGCTTCTTCAATAGTTGGTCCCCATTCAGAGGCGTGGAGTTGGAACTAAAAGAGCGCCCCTCACCCTCTGCATCTGCTCCTGTTTCCATCTCTTCCATCTTTGGTAGTAAGAGTGCTCAGTTGCTTTCAAAGCCCTCCGTTGACTATGACATCGAGATCTACCAAAAATACTTGTCTTCGGGCGTCGTCGGGTCACTCGTGGGAGGACCCTGCTAAGATTCCACTGCATTGCACTGTAAGCACAAAAAATAGACGATCTAGTAGCGTTTCAATAATAAGTTGTGACGAGGTTTTCCAGATATGAAGTCGCACAACAATTATGTCTGCAAAGTTACTTGCACTTTCGAAACTCGAATACGTGAATTGACGAGGGGTTTCGCGTTTTACTTCTAATTATGAAGTTATGCATATACAGGAATTGGGATCACAAGTGAAGCAACTTGGTGCATATGAAGATACAACACGAGCAGTTTGACAACAGCTCAAGGCAGACAACAAACCAAGGCTCGCAGTGGACCATCCCTCGTCCTTTTCGTCGTGATTAACTCGAACCAAAACGGCATGGATATCGTTGAATCTTTGACACCATCTTCAGTTTGCAAACCCATATGGTGGCCCTTCAGGTGTTTTGTCGGGTATATTCCACTCGGCCTCCATCAAGCCCCAGGCGATTGAGAGTTGCACCAGTGTCTTGAATACAAACGGCAAGACAACGCAACTAAAAGCCACCGTCAAAAAAGCGACAGCAACAGTTTTGTTGCAAAAGGTCGCCAAGAAAGGGGGTAACGCGTTCTGAAAGAACAGAAGTAAACCCAAATCCTGCAAGAGCGTCATCACGCGGGACTCAAATCCGTTTACCACAAGGCACGCGAGCATGGGGGATAAAAAGTAGAGGTTGGCGAGCTGCAAGGTGATCCCAGCAGTACAGGACTCGAATACCACCAGCGAGACTAACTTGAACGCTCTCCAATCTAATCCTCGCTTTCCTTCAGGAACGAACTGCGCGTATAGCGCTTGAATCGCTGCTCGGGATGGCGCCTCGTATACGCCGCCGGTATTGACGCTAGCAATGAGATATAAACGTAAAATCATGGTCTCTAGCTCATTGATGTCTATCAATCCGTTCTTGTCCACGTCTGCGCTATCCCATAACTCTCGAGCGACTTCGTGGATTTTGGCATTTCGCCGCAAATATCTGTAGTACAAGTTAGCTAAATTTTGCACTTTTTTCGAGGGTGCAGGATGACCTGCAGGATCGCCATTAAATTGCACTGCGGTCACAACGCATCGCCGCCGAGAGACCTCCCGTGTAGTTTCCGTGTTGCTTTTTCGAAGACGCAGATGCCTCAGAACCTGTGTGGGCTTGTTTCGCCCCGAGCAGAGCAGCACGTGCCGGCTGGTACCATGAAATCCTATCCGTGCAATCAACATCTCACGTCACCCTTGTACACGTCTCCTAGATTGGCAGCGTCCTGAGCTTCGGGAAAGTGCTAGTCTCGTGGTCGGGGAGCTACATAGGTGCAACCACTACCAAATATATGAAGCACGTGTTGGAGGCAGTTCTTTGGTCTCTGTATAGAGGTAGAGAAGATTGCTCAAGATTTCCAACGAAGAAGAGAAATGCCGCGTGACTAACGCGTAATCAGGGGGGACAGGAATTTAGGGGTTTTGCTGAACGTGTGGTTCGGAGGACAGGCGAGGGGAAGCATCAACTTCAACTTGTACTTGGAACTGCGAACTCGGTGACACCCATCGCGTCCTCGCATGACGGTTTGCCCTCCAATTCTCGAGGGAACCCCAGCCCCAGCGCAGGGGCAGTGAGGCCCGTCCTTAAATCTGGTTTGGAGATTACGGCCGTCGCGTCGCGTCGCGTCGCGTCGCGTCGCGTCTGACCAGATTTAAGGATGAATAATTCGACACTTCCCGTCATGCTGCCCGACATTTATGGTCTACGTGGCGTCCGGATGGTGTCGTCGTGGCAACGGCAAAACAATTGCACGCAAGCTTAAACGTGAATGCAGTGTTGAAATTGACAGTGCCCCGTAAGTCGCTATCCCGCGGCTGTTCTTTTCGGGATGCTAACGTGTACCAAACACAACATTACTTTGCATATGAATTCTAATAAGTGTTAGGAACAACACGTTTTTTTTGCGCGCAAGATTCGTCCAGGATTTTGGATGCTGGACGACTCTTGTGAGGGGGGGGTAATGGGCGTGATTCGAGCCAACCATCTCGACTCACGCCCAGCAGCGACTCATACTGCACAGCATGAACATATCAGGCATATCATATGAACATACGAAATCAATTCTGAGCATCTGACAGTGCACTGTCACCTTTAGCGGAAACGCGGATGTCAACCGCGTCCACGTTTCCGCCGCGGGGCTCGAAGCGGGTGAACCAAATGACCAAATGAAACACAGATGCGCACATACAACGTTGAAAATATGTTTCAGTTGTTGCTATTAGTATTTTTTAGCTTTCCCTTCGGCGGGATACCGAAGGGAATGCCGTTTTGCGGATGCAGTTTCCCGCTTCCGCCATTCCCGCTTCCGCCACACGAAGCGGAGAATTCAAGATCTGCTTCCAGTCACCGAATATGTGCGGGGATGCTTCCTATCGTTCATGACACCTTCTAGTAAACATTATTTCCTTCTAATATATCGCGAATACTTCAATTTCTTCACTAATCTACCCTGCTGCACTAGGTTTTCACAGTGTTAATTAGGTCAAACGTTTGACCTACAAAGTGTCGCATCGCCTACGTGGGGAATGTCGCATGGCCTACGTGGAGCGTACACTTGCGTCGCATATCAGCGTCCATTTATTTTATCTCCGATTTGATCTGACGAACAGTTTTCTAATTTTGCCTACGTGGAACCAAAAAAGGCGACGCAAGAGCGTCGCGTCGCGTAAATGTTGAACAAAACATCTCTGCGTAGCGTGTTACGCAAAAGATGTTTGTCCAAACATCTCCGCGACGCGACGCTCTTGCGTAACCTTTGCGTAGCGTTTTACAGTTTTCCAACCTATCAAATCGCTGCGATCAAAAGTTACGCGACGCGACGAAATTTCATTTTACCCAAACCAGATTTAAGGACGGGACTGATTCAGTTGCATTGTCTTTGTGCGAGATGTAGCTTACCCGAGGTTTTAACGAGGAAACCTCCTCTGTACTGTAATTGTTGATCGCCGACTTTCCTTCCGTCATCAGTGAGATAACTTAGGCCATAACGACAAAGATAACATTTGGCATATAGGTTCGCCTCACCTACTAAACAGGAAAGATGTAAATGCCTATCTCAAACGACACCTTTCATTCAGCTCACTGGAAGTTAAGAAAATCACGAAATCCAGCACAGACGACTACATGACCTGCTGGGATATCCTTCTACAACCCCATATGCCTGGTGAATTCTGGAACCTGTACGGATCTGAGATGCATTCGGAAGAAATAGACTGCACGGCCCATTTATTCCAATACGCTACAGGCTGGGTGTCTTACACTGAAAGACTACATAGCACACTCGAAATGGAAAATCGATCAGAAGCAGCTAGAAACGGCGGCACTGGCCTCAAGGAAATGCACCCTGACGCGACATGGGATACCTTGCACAAATTGGCACATCAGGCGGCAAGTGACGCTTTTGGCACCAAGAATCTGAAGAAAACTGGGAGGTCTGAAAAACCATCAGCAATATCTAATTATTGTCAGATATATAGTCGGGTGTGTATATATCGGATAACGGAGAATAAACCCTGAGTTAAGGGTTTCGATATCAGAACGGTAAAAGTCTCAGATTGATAAAAGAGGTACACATAAATACTAACGGGTGTTTCTCGTCTACTGGTGACGGTCACCCAGCCTACTATAGGAAGTGACAAGTGACAGATTTTGACTGTCGGTGTGTCACATCCAGCACACCACCTAGGGTGGTGACCGGAGCTAGTAGTGAACGAAGCAAACAAACTCCCTACTCAACTTCAGGAGGAAACTAGCACAACTGGGGGCCTGTACTCTTGGTCAGGGCGGTCCCAGTTCACAGCAAGATTGTCAGATACTGCTGTTACTTTGCTAAAACCCTAAACATAGCTCAACCTTAAGAGCTCTTCTGCACATCTAGGAAGCTACACTATAGTCAATTCCTAGGCAGGCACGGCGTGACTAACTCTAGCCACTAGTGGTCTTCGGAGCTGTCTGCCCGGCTCGGAGCAGCGTGACTGTGAAGCAGTTGCCGGAACCCGGGGCCGGTGATGAATCATTCGTAGAAGAAATTGACGAGTTCTCGATCACGGGAGGCTGCACCGCACCGGGGTGCTGCCAAGTGCTGCCCGACGGTGGAGCCTCGTCATCTGAAGATGAAGCCGGCGACAGCTGAGGGCCGTCCACAAACAACTCGGCAGGCGGTGGCGGTCCGGGATGCCACGGCATCGGCGCCATGTAGAGTCCCTGCCGTCTCTGCTCCCGCCGTTGTCGACGAGGCGGAATAGCACATGGCATGTCACGAACCACGTCAGTCGGCGAAGCCTCCGCAGCCGGGACTGCCGAGCCAGCGGACGTAGCACCACCGACCGGTGGACCCGTGCACGTGCGCGCACCGGCACCACCGACACCGGCAACGGCGTGCGGTGCGGCGGTGGCACAAATTATGAAGAGTGCGCACACCAAGGAGGAAGTGAGGAGAGACCTCGCGAACCTCGGAATGCCGTTCCCGCAGCCGTACCGTGGCCGCGGCGGTGTCACCGAGGCATCTTCGTCGTCATCGTCGCTCGTGGCGTAAGTCGCGGGCTTGTAGTCGATCACGCGCTCCGGCCCCTCAACCGCGGAGAGCAAATTCATGCTCGGGGCCGGCTCATCGGGCACCAACGCAATCCCCGTGCTCTCAATGAAGTCGGCAAACGTGCGGGTGACAGGAGGGCAGAAGGGGTTCGGCGGACCGGTCCATTCCTCCTCGGACTCAACCGACGCGGGCGGTGAGTGTGCGGTCGGCTCCGACACCACCGGCAAGTCGGCAGTGAAGGTGTTGATGTTGAATGTGGAAGCCCCAGCCGCGTGCGCCATCTCAGAGAACTCGGCGACGGCGGACACGAGGACCTCACCGTCCTCCTCGCAGAACGAGCACGCGGAGAGATCGGTGAAGACCTCCGGCTTCCCGCCCGCAAGCATGCAGAGGGCGTCGAATTCCACGGGGTCGCCGTTGTCGATGGCGTGTTGGAACCTCGCGGCCAACACGGAGTTCTCGGCCTCCTCGGCGAAGGCGAAGGCCGAGAGCCCGGTCCTGCCCCCGTTCGGGCAGTCCCGGTGCCAATGCCTTGCCTTCCCCTTAGTAGCACACACCTGATTCTGGCAGTACGGGACGGCCGCACCGCTGTCGCGGTGGAAGGCCACCTTCCTCGAGACGGACTGAGACCAATTCCCCCCTTTGGGGAGGGGTGAGGCCGCGAAGCGGGTTTTCACGCGGCGGTCCTGCTTGTCCGCGCGAGGGGTAAACCCCCGCGGAGACGGTTCGGACTCGGCGGTGACAAGGAAGGTGGCCAATTGCCTCTTCAAGTCGAGCACCATTGTCCGTAAGTCCGCGATCTCACTAGCCGCACCCGACTCATCAACGCCCTTCTCCATGAAGTGCGTGCCGTGGGAGTACCGGTGTGCGGATGCGGTGGCGGTGCCCGCCCGCACGTGCTCGCCGTAGCACTCCCGCACCCACTGCTGAATAGTGAGCAGGTCGTGGGCGGCCCGTTGGTCGTGAAGGAGCAAACGGGACACCACCGGCTGGTAGAAGGCGGCGTCGAGGGCTTTGATGAAAAGTGACTTGACGTCCTCGTCCTGGAGCGTTGATCTGGTCCTCGCAGCCTTGAGCGCGGCGTTGAAGTCCTCAATGGGTCCATGAGGGTCCACGCCCGCAGCGATGCGGACGGCAAACATGTCCGCTTGCCCCTGGAAGGGGTCCCCAACCGGGATCATCCGACGGGCGAACTCGAGCAGGACACGCTTACCGTCTGCCGGGAAGCTGGCGTGGGACGAGTCCAACCAGTCCGCTGCGGGCGACGAGGGGTCGATCAGCAGTTCGATCGTGGAGAACAATAAATTGTTGGCCTCCACGCGGACGGCCAAAGCGGCGTCGTCCAGCGTGAAGAGCGGGAGGAAACCGATGTCCTCAGTGACGAATGCTGCCTGCAGGGCAGAGACCATTCTCGTGAAGATGGCCGCCGCGTGGGGCTCCGCACCGGAAAATCTCCCCTCTTTGCCGTCGAACAACTTGCGTTGGACGTGCTTCGCCACCTTCATGTCGAAGTGCTCCCGCTGTAGGGTGCGTACCGATGCCAAAAATGTAGCCCCCGCCGAATTAGCGGCCGGCTGTGCCGCTGGCGGGGTCGCGGGCGTGTTGGCATGCCTGGCAGCAACGGAGTCAAAGATTGTGCTTAATGTGCGGCGGCGATGCGCCATGCTAGCTGTCGATCTAGTAGAAGCAACCATGATGAAGAAGACTACAGGGGTGGAGTGAGGCAAGAATACGTGGAAAAATGCGGTAGTCTTGGGCGGCCAAGAAATGCAGTGGGTCGTCGATACGGCTGCCGTGAGAGAGCAGAAATTCCGAGAAGTCGTGTGGTAGATGGCGGCCGATACGAAACGGTGTGGTGACCAACCAGGATGCGTAAACCAATCCAACGTTAAATCCCGTAGAAAAGATGTCCTCAAAGGCCTACAGCTAGCCGTAAATCAACCCACAAAACTTAGGCCATACCCGCGACTGCCGGCACTTCCACGCGCGGAGCGCCTCACTCCATCCCAAGCGTCTGGCTTTAGCCAATCATCCTTGCGGTGTCGCAGTGGCTAAATAAAGCGTAAGTGGGGCCAAACCTGTCAGATATATAGTCGGGTGTGTATATATCGGATAACGGAGAATAAACCCTGAGTTAAGGGTTTCGATATCAGAACGGTAAAAGTCTCAGATTGATAAAAGAGGTACACATAAATACTAACGGGTGTTTCCCGTCTACTGGTGACGGTCACCCAGCCTACTATAGGAAGTGACAAGTGACAGATCTTGACTGTCGGTGTGTCACATCCAGCAATTATATATACAAATGGCTAAACACAGTACGCCGCACCATCAAATATCTGGACACAAGAACTCATGTTAGTAACATTCCAAAGCAAGCCAAAAAGGCTGCCCGCACACTACCGTTTGCCTCGCTCCAACCCAAACACTGTCGCGATTATGAACAAGGGGCGGCAATGTAGGGGCTGGCGGGGCGTGGGGTATTGCTGGGTGCAAAAATGGCGGTGTATCTCTGTTGTGGTTGAGTGTGGGGTGTTGTGAGGGATTTGGGGTTTGAGATGTGGGTGCGGCATTGGAGGGCAGGTTTTTTTTAAATATATTAACGAAGAGGTTCGGCACCATGTTAGGTGACACCGTTCCATCGCCGGTGCAAGGCGTTCCCATTCCAATCTGGCCTGAGCCGGACGCCGGACTTGAATTCCCTTGACTGGACTGATTCCGGCAGCTCTGTGCAAATGACATCTGCGAACTCCTTTTCCAGGTCCCTAAGCTGCTGCCAGATTTCCGGCGACACCGTCTCGTCTATCTCGTCCTCCGGCGGTTCCGGGGAGGCCTGAGCAGTCTGTGGGGCTGGCGGCGAGGTAGTACCTAGCGGGGCGGCCGGTACCGGCGGGTCTGTGGTCTGCGGAGCTGGCGGCGGGACTGGTGCCGAGGCTCGCGACTTCTGACTCTGAGGACTCGGGACAGTGGGGACTTTTGGTCCCGGTGGCTGCTCGGTGGAGGGGCCACTTTCAGCACCAGGCTGACCGACTGCTGCGACCTGGTCACGCCAACGCACTCGCTTACGCCGTGCTCGGGGTCGTCGCTCCGCGACCAGACCCCGGCCCTGCTGGAGCGCCGCGGCTGCCTGCGCGTGCCAGGTGGGTGGCTTCCCGGTCGCGTGATCCTCTATCGCCTGCCTACGCACCGCTGGCGGAAGCAACGCAAATGCTCCGTTCGCCTCCTGTTTGCTAGCGAAAAAGCTGAGAGGGTCAGGGTGATCCCCGGCCTCGTCGACCGTACTCGCAAATCCCTGTGGCCTAATATCCTCGACCACCGCCCCTACTCTCTGCAAATGACACGCTCCTTCCACGTCACTGTAGCCGGACTCGGAACTGTCCGAGACCAACCCTCCCGGCCCCTCAGACTCCTCAGCTCCGTCCGGCACCGTTGCGCTGGGACGCACGCTGACTTCACCATCCTCGGACCCGGAGGAGGGTTCTGACGCTAGGCCTGCTACAACATCGTTGGGGGAATCTTCGTCGGAGTCTCCCCCCCCCTTGTTGCAGGCCAACGCGCCAAAAGTCCCATCGGGGCCGAGGTAGACGACGAAAGCCTGCTCCTCTCTGTTTCGGAGGGTCCGCAGGTCCCGGCGAGCCCGACGTTGGCTCAAAAGGACTCCCTGTACCAGTGCCATTGCCGTGTCCTTGGACCGACTGGGGTCCGGTGACCCCGGCGAACAGCCGGTGATGACGACCTCTTCCCTGCCCTTGGTGAACCGGACCGAACCCCAGTTCTTATAATCCAGCGTAACCGGGGAAAGGTTCGCCAGCCAAGGACCCCCCAGGATGACATCCACCTTGAGGTCGAGTGGCATTACCCGAAGCTCAACCTGCTGGCCGTAAGACCCCTTCGACGTCTCAGCAAGGAGCTTGGGCCTGATGCAGGAATTAGCATCATATGTGGTGCCGTCAGCCACTCGAACCCGCATGGCTTGCTCGTGGCGCACCGGCTTGACGCCGGAGAGCCTCTGCAGTGTACTCTTTGCGATGATGTTGGTGGATGCTCCCGAATCCACTAACACCTTGACTCTGACGCCCGCAATCCACCGGATGAGGTTCCCGCCTTCCTTACCGGACGGCGGGCACTCGTTCCCTGGGACGAGTCCGAGCTGACTGGGGTCGTCCTGGGGAGCCGGCGCCACTCGCGAAGACACCTCCTGCCCATCTGGGTCATCCGGTGTCTCCGGGCTCCAACCCACCAGGTGCTCCTCTCCTTGGCGAGCATCGTCTGCTGGTGCCATGCCATGAAGACAGCTCCAGCTTGACGTCTGCCTCTGCGCCACAGACCCTGTGTCTGGACGACATGCTGGCGCCATGCTGCGAAAGAGGACTCGACCCGGCGCCGACTGCCTTTGTCAAACAGGCCTTGAAGTTGGGCGACCTGTTGGGTGACGTCATTCCACGCTTGGAATGCCAGGCGCTGGAGCTCGCGCTGATGCGCTGACTGGTCCGTCCTGGCCCTCCACGCGACCCACGCAAGCCGCGCTGTTGCGCGCTGACGAGATGGCAGGGAGACTCTTGCACGTCGTTGCGCTGAATTCAGCGCCCAGGTGCTCCATTGACGGAGGGCCAATGCGAGCATGGATTGACGTCGCACTCCTCGCCAAGCCGGATTGGGCTGGATGCGAGACTCGCGCCCCCGTGACTGGACGACGTCTAGCTGCTCTGGGCGCCGGACATCATCAGACTCCCCTTCTGCCGGGGGACTCCAGTCACTGGCTCGGTAAACCTCAAAGCGCCCTGGGGCACTGATGAGATTCCCTTGCTCGCTCCCCACGAGGGAAGAGAGGGAGGATGCTGCCGGTCCCGACGTCGGTTCCTGACGGACGACCCTACTACTCGCACTCCTGCTGGACGCAGGGAGTGGGGAGAAGGGAGCTGCCGAGGGGTTCAACCCCTTAGCAGAGCGGTCCGAGTCCGACCCGGAGCCGGCGCCTGCCGCCGGCGGTGCCGGAGCCTCGGGCGACGCACGCCTCCGGCGCGCCGGCTGCCGTAGCGCCGAGCTCAATGCGAGCTCGGACACTGGCTCAGCTCCACTGACCCTCGCTGGTGAAGGGGCTTTTGGTGGCGAGGCCCTACGGGGCCCACCAGACAACCCTGGAGGGGCTCTCAGGGGCGTGCGCGCCGGTGTAACCTCGAGGGCTTCACCGCCGTATTGGCGCGCAAGCGCGCGCCGCACTCCCCCCCCCTCTCACGGGAGCGCCAATCCCGGCTGTCTGACCCGCCAGCTGCGCCCCAGAACTCCCCAGAGCCTGGGCCAACCGACAGGCCTGCAGCGCGAGACCCCGACCGACCGGACCCCACGGCTGAGCCGGGGGCGGCGCCGGCCCGACCCCCCCCACGCCGGCCCGACCGACCGAGGCATTCCTCTTCATCTGAATACATGGGCATAGTATGCGTGCTATGCGTGAGATCTAATTTAGCTAAAGCCGAAAGTGTACACGACACACGTGGCAACTAGCACCCGCCGATCTAGAAATTTACCACTTGCGCCCGAGCACAAGTGGCTACACCGGCCGAAGCGCGGAGATTTCCGGAAAGGAAGATCCTAGAAAGCTAAAGCCCCATGGGGGACATCAAACGTTGCACGCCCGCAAATTAACCAATTGAAAAGCGGTTGGTATGGCAACTAGCACCCGCTCCCAGGAATACGCCACTTGCGCGCGAGCACAAGTAAGCACACCGGCCGAAGCGCGGAGATTCCCGAATAGGGGGGACTAGAAGGCTAAATTGAAGGTAGGGGAAATCCCGAACCAACCCCGAATTTCAGCAAAGGCTTACGCAAAATTGAAAAATTTGCGCAGCGCTTCCGCCGCGAAGGGTCGGAATTGCCGAAAAACGGAGACGATTTGGTTTCCCGACACCTGCGAGTCCAAAAAGCACGTATGCGTGCTATGCGTGTATGCGTGCTAGGACTAAGGCAACGCTCGCACCTTAAAAGATTGTCGTCGAGCTAGATTTCTCCACACCGACGCGGCTCCAAGCAACCTGGAACCCTCAATCCCACACACCACCGCGCAACAAGAACGAGAGCACAGGCATTCTCGATTTCGTAGTGCAAGTACTCGCTAACTAATCGCACAAGGCGGGGCGGGTTGATCAGAATTCGCGCAAGAAAGACAAGGAAGCAACGTGAAAACACGAACTAATTACCATTTTGTAGGAGTCTACACCTTGACTTCTTCTCTTCTTTACGGTTTCGGACTTATACTATTCTACACTTATTAAACGACCGCACGAGGTATGCTTACGGTTGGTCAACTACAAGACTTCGGTTTCGTAAATCTTAATAGCTATGCTTATGCTTTCAAGTGTATGCTTTCAATACACAATATACAGCGGATACGGCTCTTACTTTTTATGTTACAATTCTCAGTTCAGTTCATCTCTCCGAAACGGGTTACTCTTAGAGTTCTTATACATTCAGGAACTCTTTCCATAACTCAACTGTACTGAGTACTCCGTACAACAGTCTAGGCACCTCACATCAACATCATTCTGATCGGTCCTACTGTACTCCGTACTGAGTACTCCTGCGTTTTATACTTAGCCGTTTTTCTTGCTCTTGTGCTTGCCTCCTAGCACAGAGGTCGCGAGCTGACTCCCAGTGCTTGGCCTTGGCCATAGTAGTGCCGCGCCGCCGCTGGTGGCGCACTGTGACGCGCCGCCGCTGGAAGCGCCAAGTGCCGCGCCGCCGCGGACGCACCGAGCCGCACCGCCGCCTGTGGTGCACTTTGCTGCGCCTCGTGGACGTCTCGCGCAAACACAAAAGACCTATTCCTGGCATCCAGCACTGTATCTCGCAGCTCCTCCCCCCCGCTGTCATGCCAGGATCCGGGAGCGCCATGCCGCCGGAGCTGCCAAGCGAGCACAAGCGAAGAGCTCCAAGCTCAAGCCGCAAGTGCAATCCCGCCAACCCAGGAGCGCCAAACGCAGGTGGAGAAACACACAAATCAACCGAGGAAGATTCGCTAGCTTCCGCCGCAAGTGATAAAAGTATGAGAGAGAAGACGAGGTCCAACAGCAGATAACCAACTGCCGCCACCAAATCTCAGCAAAAGCCTTCCAACACACTCGAAGATCCGAGACGAAAACAACTCTAGCAATTCCGGTCAACGATGAGGCCACAGAAGGCAAAGCAACGTCACAGCGCGACTCCACTTAGGGTTAGCCACTGTTAAGAACGCTGGAGCGTTGTAGCGCTAAGGGCAACGCGAGCAAGCTGCATCTGCCAAAATGAAGAACATTTTCGAATTCTACAGCATAAATTTGTGTAATCCCACGCAGCCGCAAAGACCTCCGACGAAGAACACGCACGCAAGCTGAATAGCGCCAATTTGAAGCCTCATCACGCTAATTCCCAGCCAAACGAGCCAAAGAAGAACGCTGCCTTCTCACTCCAATCGCACAGTAGAGAGCAGACGAAGATCTCGCGGAAAACGCTGACCAACTGGCACAATCTCCGAGAGGAATTAACGGCGCAAAACTGCTAGCGAGTAAGAAAAGCGCTAAGTCGACCAAGCGCGTGCGAACACAAGGGCCAGCAGCCAGAAGTAGAATTTCGACCATTCTCAAACCCGAATTTAAGCAGCACCCGCAAAAATTGCCATAATTTGTAAAAGTAATTTGAAAGTCCCAGGCGCAGAGCGAACGCAAGACGAAAGATAGCACTGGGCTACTTTATTTGTGGCACACTGTGCCACAGTAGGAGCCCTCCCATGGCGAGCCGAAATTTTCCATCACAGACCACAGCGCGAAGAAAGTATATGCCGCATTGGACAATTCTAAGAACTTTTGTTGCTGAGGAACAAACGTAACATCGAACATCCGAGCGAAGAACTGCGTGCGCACCAGGCACTCACAGCAGCCAAGACCGTAAAGCACGCGCAAGTGCCCGATTTCTAGAATCCAGTACGAACTACAATTGCACAACGCGTTGAAGAGGAAATTCGCTTTTGTAAGCAAATAAAAGATAATTTACGTGGGTGTCACAGTCCGCGAGCCAACAAAAGCCGTAACCGAAGTCGCGTCAGGGAAGGCGTAACACACACCGGCAGATTTCAAATAACATTGAAGCCGAAGTCACGGTATAAAGTCGTTGGAAAAGTCATAATTCGAAAGTAAAATTTTTTTTGTGGAAGCGGTGGTGGCGGTGGTGGTGCGTAGCACACTGATACCATTTTGTAGGAGGCAGTACTAAACCCTCTACTTAACAGTCACTGTGAAACTACTTGTGGATAAGATATAGTGCAAAGTTCTATATTATGCTCTATATCTTATTTAATGCTAACCAAACTATGCTGGTTCTTAGGATCTATGTCCAGACTCAATGCATATTACTTGCATATAAGAATTAGGATTACATCTTTTGCCATGTCGGCTGTATTTACTCTTGGAAACTCAACTGTTTCTTTGGCCTTGGCCATTACTTATTCACTCAACTCCCTGAGTTAATCCTAGTCAGCATGGCCAAGTCTCATTAACCTATCATATGCTTCTACTACAGTATCATGCAGTATGAGGTGTCAGTGCTTCACTATGACACCTTATTACACCGTACACTAGTACTGTGTACTCCCACTAAGGGGGGTCTCTTCCTCAACAGGGGTCTCGGGCGCTAATATCGTAAGGCGCGTATGGCACGGCTAGCATGTATGACACCGCTGAGTCATCCGCGCATGACACAGTATGTTGTCCTAGCACATAATCTGAATTTATTCGAAATTATTCGAATTATTCGGAATTTATTCAAATTTATTCGAATTGATGTTAATTATTGTCGTTGTTATTATTACCGCATATTATTCGAATAAATACGAATATATTCAAATTAATTCCAATCAATCCGAATTTATTCCAATTTATTCCAATTTATTCCAATTATTTCGAATTCATTCAAATGTATTCTAATTTATTCCAATTAATTCGAATGTATTCGAATTTATTCCAATTAATTCGAATGTATTCGAATTTATTCCAATTAATTCGAATGTATTCGGATTTATTGCAATTATTCCGAATGTAGTCAAATTAATCGGAATTTATTCGAAGTTATTCGAATGATTCGGAATTTATACAAATTAATTCAAATTATTCGGAATTTATTCAAATTTTTCGAATTGATTTTGATTATTATTGTTATCATCATTTCAACATGTGATTCGATTCAATACCAATAAATTCGAATTAATTCCAATAAATCCGAATTTATTCTAATTTACTGCAAATGACCTGAATTTATTCGAACTTATTCGAAATAATTCGAATTTATTCCGATAAATTCGAATTTATTCAAATTTATTCAAATAAATTCGAATTTATTGGAATTTATTGGAATTTATTGGAATAAATTCGATTTTTTCCCAATAAATTCGAATCTATTCGAATTTACCCGAATTTCTCCGAATTAATTCGAATTAATTCGGATATATCCGAATTATCCGCAGTTATTCGAATTTATTCGGATTTATCCGAATTTATCGGAATTTATCGGAATTTATCCGAAATTATTCGAACTGGTCCGATCTTGTTCGAATTTATCCGATTATATTCGAATTAATCTGAGTTTATTCGAATTTATTCGAATTTATTCGTATTGTCCGATTTATTCGAAATAATCTGAATTTATTCGAATTTATTCGAATTAATCTGAATTTATTCAAAATAATTCGAATTATTCGGAATTTATTCAAATTTGTTCGAATTGATTTTAATTATTATTGTTATTATTATTTCAACATGTTATCCGAATTAATACCAATTTATTCGAATTAATTCCAATTAATCCGAATTTATTTGAATTTACTGCAAATGAACTGAATTATTCGAAGTAATTCGAATTTATTCGAAATAATTCGAATTTATTCCAATTAATTCGAAATTATTTGAATTTATCCGAATTTATCCGAATTGCTTCCAATTCATTTGAAATTATTTGAATTCATACGATTTTATTCGAATTAATGTGAATTTATTCGAATTTATCTGAATTTATTCGAATTAATCTGAATTGATTCGCATTTATTCGAATTATCCGATTTTATTCGAATTAATCTGAATTTATTCGAATTTATCCGATTTGATTCGAATTAATCTAAATTTATTCGAATTTATCCGATTTAATTCGAATTCATCTGAATTTATTCGAATTTATTCGAATTTATCCGAATTTCTTCCAATTTATTCCATTTAATCCGAATTTATTTCATTTTATTACAATTATTCGGAGATTATTCCAACTTATACCAATTAATCTGAATTTACTGCAATTTATTCCAATTTATTCGAATTAATCCAAATTTATTCGAGTTTATTGCAAATAATTCGAATTCTTTCGAATTTATCCAAGTTTATTCCAGTTAATCCGAATATATTCCAATTTATACAAATTAGTCCAAATTTCATGCAGTTTATTGCAATTAATCCGAATTTATTCCAATTTATTCCAATTAATCCGAATTTATTCGAGTTAATTGCAATTAATCCGAATTTATTAATTATTTTCGCGCGCGCGGGAAATCTGGTGGGGGGGTGCGTGGGAAGAAAACTTGGTACAGGTATGACGATGACATATTTCCCGCACGCGCAGGAAACTGGGTAATGGAAGAAAACTTGGTACAGGTATGACGATGACATATTTCTCGCGCGCGGAAATCGGGGGTGCGTGGAAGAAAACTTGGTACACGATGGCGCATGACATATTTCCGCGGCGCGCGGGAAACTGGGTGTGTGGGCTGAAAACTTGGTACAGGTATACGATGACATATTTCGCGCGGAAATCTGGGGGTGCGTGGGAAGAAAACTTGGTATAGGTATGACGATGACATATTTCCGCGCGCGCGGGAAACGTGTGGGAAGAAAACTTGGTAATCGGTATACGATGACATATTTCGCCGCTGGAAATCCGGGGTGGAAGAAAACTTGTACTGGTGGCGACGATGACATATTTTCCCCGCCGCGAAACTGGGGTGCTGGAAGAAAACTTGGTACAGTATGATGACACATATCGCCGCTGAAACTGGGTGCGGGAAGAAAACTTGGTACACGTATGACGATGACATATTTCGCAAGGCGGGAATTTTTTGAGGGGGGTTATGGGAAGAAAACTTGGTACACGTAAGACGATGATATCGCCGCGCGCGCGGGAAATCAGTGGGAAGAAAATCCTTGGTACACGTATGACGATGATACATTTTCCGCGCGCCCGAAATCTGGGGGGTGCGTGAAGAAAACTTGGTACGGTGTATGACGATGACATATTTCCGCGCGCGGAAATCCGGGGTAGGTGAGAAGAAAACTGTGGCACCGGTATGACGATGACATACTTCCCGCCGCCGGGAACCGGGGTGCGTGGAAGAAAACTGGCACAAGTATGACGATGACATATTTCCCGCGCGCGCGGGAAATCTGGGGGGTAGGTGCGTGGGAAGAAAACTTGGTACAGGTATGACGATGACATATTTCCCGCGCGCGCGGGAAATCTAGGGGGTAGGTGCGTGGGAAGAAAACTTGGTACAGGTATGACGATGACATATTTCCCGCGCGCGCGGGAAATCTGGGGG